>MU278056.1:0-57343 GCA_022385765.1 Trametes cingulata
GAGACGCGACACAACGCGCGTCTGACCGTGTCGTAAGCGTAACGTGACCAGGGCGAGGGACAGACGCCCACCCGCCGCGGCCGCGCCGGTTCTCGGGCAACTCCGCCATTGCAAGGGAGCACCATTATTGGTCCGAAGCGCCCGTGGACCAAAGACCAAAAACGAACCCTAAGGGCCTGGTCGGCAACCTGTGACTTTGAAATCACACCCCGCCAAAACGCGGGGTGTGAGTGCGACTTTGAAGTCACATGTGATCACTTTCTGGGCGCTTACGCGAATTTTCCAGTGGGAGAGAAACAGCGGAATCACCTGTGACTTCAAAGTCGCAGGCAGCCGACCAGGCCCTAAGATTGGGTTAGCAGACCATTCTTAGGTCACGTGAACTGAGATAGGTCTTGCGCTGAGGGTGGCGGAGTACTCGGACGCAGTCCCATGCCGTCCTACAGCACGCTATGCACATACTGAGCACGCATTCAGGTTTTAATACTTAATCTACTGTGTCTAGACAAGAGAAAGTGAGAATTTCAAGGAAATTGCCACCATGAACAGCTCAAATCGAACCAGGGAGGCCCTACTGACTGAAAATTCGCGGCGGCGCGCCGCCGCGAAGAAAATTTTCGACATATACAGACATTTATGACGTTAAGAGAGGACTTCGGATGTCTACTGGGGAAGCGTGCGCCTCAGGAGTGCAGAAACGCGAGATACTGCTCGAGGCAGAACACACATAAGCGCCCATGCCTCTACATAGCGGCCGCGTAGCCGCCGCGTAGCTCCCGCAATATTAAGCCAAAGTCTTCAGAAAAATCCTCTTTAGTAGGGTCCCTAGTGCACATCTGGACGCGATATATTTTGTGATTGCGCGGTCGATGTAGCACGAACGCGCGGGTCCACAAGCCTCAACGCGCGCCTTCGGCGCGCGCGATGGTCCCCCCTGGGCACCAAATATGGGGCCGCTGCGCGGCCCGTGTCGGGCCCTCCAGACCCTTGGAATGACCAATTTGCCGGTTCTCGAAGCACCTTGAGAGGCGCCTCACGCTCAGCTCACGGCGCTCCAAGGTGGCCATGCCGAGATGCCGTCAAGTCAAGTTGCAACTTGCCTTCAAGGTGCCTTGGGCCCACGGCAGCACTAATGGAAGTATGTGCCTGAGGACCCTGATCACCTGTTGCAGTATGATCGCAATATATAGCATGTAGAATCAGGCAACTGGACGAAGCTTATGCAGCAGAACTTTTGGCATGCATACAGTGCAGGGAAACTATATATCGAAGGATGCTACAAGTATCTATACAATGATGCTGGAAGTCCGAGAACAACACTAGGAAGCTACCTAGAAGTCGAACCGTCTCTAGTAGGCTCCGTGGTTTCCTACCACGCCCCACGCTCGTCTTGGCTCCCGACCCACAACGAACGCATCTTCTGGTCGCTTGATTACCTCCACCTCGACGCCCATGTCGTGCACACGCGCATTGTAGTACGCGTGCAGTGCCGCCAGGCGAGCCTTCTCGTCCACCTCGCTGTCGGACCGCTGGAGCAAGTCAAGGTCGAAAGACGGCATTGGCGTCGGGGAGCGAGAGATCGGGATCTTCGATCGCAGCATAGAGGTATCACCGTCTTTCGTGCTGCGGCACAGGAGCAGTCGCGACCATACGCGCAGTACGTCCTAGAGAATGCGGTGAGCCTTGAGTACTTCCAGCAGATGATTGATACGTCAGCACTCACCGGCTGTGTAGCGAAGACTGCGAAGAAGGCAGTTCCCACTGCGGAGAAGAATTAGTGGCTGCAAGGCGCTGTAGGTCGAGATATCCGCTCACCTGAGGCGGCAAACATGTCCGGCAGGATGGACTGAGCATTGAACACGGTCGCGACCATTACCCTACGATCGGTGTCAGTCGATGGCACGAAAGTGGCTGTACGATAGCAGTGCCGACGTACACCATGCCACAGAAAATATACGCGACGAAGACAGTGAGGCGGATGATCAGCTGTATGTCGATACCTGTTCCCAATCCCGCCCGGCGGAGTGCCCTCCAGTTGCGCGAGAGCATAAAGAGGAGATGTACTGCCAATGTGTCACTCGTGAGTGCCTCACACTGGTCTCCACAGGTGGACGGGTTCTCCTACCTTCGAGGATGGTGGCGCCGAGGCAGACGACAGCAGTGAACAAGGCCATAGGAACATTACTGCCCGACGACTGTTAGCTCCTGGAACCACGCTACTCAATTGCCGGCTCACAATGGGTCAAAGTCAATCGAGCAGTAGAAGAATCTCCGCCCCCGGCTGACTCTGCTTGGGTCCTGCAGGGCGACCTGAGGACAAGTGATCAGACACCAGAGCAAGGACCACTCGAATGGATGCCTACGCGGAGTGCGCCGGCAGCGAAGCATAGATGGGTCACATAGGGCACAGCGAGGAGCTGAACCACCTGTCAGCTAGGAATTTCTGAAGCATTTATTCACGATACTCACCGCAGCTGTAGTCAATCGACTGACTTTTGATGGCTTCAGTCCTGTGGTAGTTCGTAATGCCGATGGTCTGAACGTCGACCAGGTGTGGTACACAAGTGCGAGAGCTGCCATCGATGTCCTGCCAAGTACATCCTGTCAGTTGGCGCACACGACACACTGGTCAATGTCCGCGCTCACATCGGTGGTACAGGGCCGATCAGCACCGCCTGGGCAATGCACAAACCCTTCTCCGGTTCTGCCCCGACCTGCTGGCCCGCATATAGTCTGCATTCAGCCGAGATGGGATGTTAGTACCGCATGCCCTTTACCTAGCATGATGAACGTGAGGACGCACAAGAGGGAGGCGATGATACCCGTGAGGATCCAGGTGCAGCACACGTTCACCATTGTCGGGTGCCGAACGATCCTCCGCGAGAGAAGGAACGTCGCTACCAGGAGCGAGAGCAGGATTTGGTCTCCGCCGATCTTGAAGATGAACCAGACGACGAGGTCTGCATGTGCACTGGGGCCAAGCTCTTCCGCATCGATGCCTGCAGCATGCAGCCCTGGGTGAGCATCATCCCTCAGTATCACAATAGCGTCGAAGGACTCACGTTTGCTGAGACTCGGAAGGTATACCATCTTGAAGCTCGCTAAGTTACGCAGCACAGCGAAAAGCCCTCGGCTGGGTAAGCGTCGCAGCGCGTCGGCAAGAGAGAAGAGGGGCGAAGAGCAAGGGGCGGCCTCGCAGCTTGCGTGCAGCCTTGCGAGGGGAGAAGGTTCCCCGAGCGAGCCTATATGTACACGCGTGCGCACGCGACTTTAATGGATGGGGCGCGGGTGCGGAGCGAGGGCCGACACCAGCTGCTTGCAGCTTTCAGCGTGCGGCGTGAGGCGTGGGGCGGAGGCTCTGCCAGTACCTGCGCAGAGGAGCCGCTCACTCGGGGACGCCAGAAAGAGGCAAGAGAAGAGACTGGAAAGGAATGTGGAGAGGACGGTAAGTGGAGGACGAAAAGAGCGTGGTGGAGGATCTCACCTGGGCGTGCACACACATCATATACCCTCATATCGAGGCGCGAGCTTAAGCCTCGAGTGCTGTGGGACGCGGATCTGCAGCAGAGCGCCAGGATGGGACCGCTGGCGAATGACGTTGAGGCGGGCGTGGCAGCCCAGCGAGCGAGGTGTGCGCACGCCCATGTCTGGCTTGACGTGAGCGAGTCGTGGTGACGGATGGTTGCCAGACGCGGGTGGTATTCCGACATACTTTGGCTTGCATGCGACAACAGCGGGGATGTGTCATACTTCGGAGAGTATTACAGGACGCTGCGCTTGTTGCGAGTTGTACGTCCTGCTTGCGGCGATGGCAGCTGGAGACGTCGAAAGGTTCAGTATGGGAGAGAGCGGACACCCCGGAGAAGCTGTGCTAATCTCAGTTACAGCTTAGTTGAAGCTTACACCTCGCTATAGCTTAACCTCGTGTCTTCTCACAACTCTGGCCTCACAAAAGTTTTGAGCACCCGACGAGACGGAAGGAGGGCGGTAGTGGGGCATGCGTCGCAGTGGCATATGTGACAAGGCGAGGAACGAGCCTGCGTACACGCTGTCCGGCCAATGACTGCTGCCCTGTCGAACGCCACGACGGGCGGTGCGCTGCCGAAGATGGAAATGGTGATCCCAAAGCTAGTACGCTTGTCGGCTGCGTTCGTACATACTCCCGCAGCATTCCTGCATTTACTCGCTAAAAAGAACACGATAAGCGCAGAATGGCGAAGGAATGTCGTACATTACTCCAGTCATACACCGACTCCACAAACTGCCTCTTCCCCAGTCACTCTTCGTGAGGACTCAAAGGCCTCCCAGAGTGGTAGATTGGCCCGTCCCACTCGATCTCGTCCGCATACTCCTCCTCGTCCTCCGAATACACGCCCTCATCCTCTTCTTCAAGCACGGACGCGGGCGGCTCGTCTGCCTTGAACACCGCGAGCTCCTTATTGCGTACAACGGAGCGGATCTCGCCCTTGAGGTACCGCTCGAAGACGTCGTGTGTAAAGAGGAGGTCGGGGACGGTCTTCTGCTTAGGCTCGATGTCCTAGGGAGGTAATGAGCGTCGGAATGCACGAGAATCGGCCAAGGGGAACTTACCTTGCGGTAGCTCCGGGCGTCCTCGGATGGGGGCTGTAGTCGATACGGGTCAGTCAAACGCATCGTGAAGTGTAGATATGTCAAGAAATGCTTACCGCTCCCTTGGCCGTCATCAGGATAGGGTAGTTGCGCAGGCGCTCGATTCGCCACAGGTATTCGCCCTTCTTGTCCGGGTCGACCGTAATATGGACCTCCCAGCTCGCTACGCAAGCGCACCGCTCAGCACCTCCATCCCTGACTGACTCTATATGTGCAGAAGCGTACTCACCTCCAAGGTCGTACTCAAACTTGATCGCGATCTCCCTGTTCGAGCACTGACCCTTGCTGATATTGTGCCTTCTCTTCAGACTCCAGACATCGCCAAGGGTGACATCGCCGTCCTTCTTGCACGGTACCTGAATCTCCGCCCACACCCTATCATAAGGATCGTCCATATTCAACGGGTCCTTCCCCATCCACGCGTCCTCGTACGACTTCCCGCGCGGCGACACGCGCATCGCGGGGTCGCGACGCGCAGGCGCATAGCACAAGATCCACTCCCGCCACTCGTCCGGCTCGTCGTACATATCCGGCTCTTCGGGGATGCGGAACGAGCGGTGCTTCTTGATCTCGCCCGGGCGGTACGCGTGCGAGTAGAGCTCGACGTGCGTGAGCACCTCCGCCTGGTGCGCGTGCATGCCGGACCAGCCGAAGAGGAGGAGAATGTACTTGTAGAGGTGCGCGAAGGTGAAGGAGAGCGGGAGGCGGGCGACGCGGTAGACGCCCTTGAAGCGGCAGAGCTGGAAGCGTAGCTGGATGTAGGTGTCACAGGGTGCGGGCATCGCGAGAGATGTGTTGGATGAAGAAGGGTTGGAGGATGAGGAGGTCGAGGGGATTGACTCGTCCAGCATATCGAGCGGCCGAGGTCGTTTGGCTGGGATGGGCTGCTCTGCCGGAGCCTGGTCCTCAAGCAGACGCTTAGAGGGCACTACACTCGATTCCATGGGGGTTGTGGTATAAACTTGATTATGAGTGTTGTTCAGTACGTCGGTAAGCGGCATATCTGCTGCATAGGGTCATTAGACTGAGCTGCGGAGTCCCAGGAGATTTTCCTTCAACAGGACTCACCTGAAAGTGTATCAGGGCTTGTACAGTACGGATTACTGGAGCAATGCTCGGACGGCGTAGGTTATATAGGGCTGGGTGTCGCTAAGCAGTGGGGCAGGGACATTTTGGGAGGACGGAGAATGCTGGAGAGCGCCCGTCGCGACTCCACCCGCCATTTCGGCCAGAGTCGCGCACGTCACGTGATCGTGATATGCGAGTGCGACCCTGTCCGAATTTCGCGGAATTGCGTCGCCCCTCCTCGCGAACATTCGAAGAGCGTCAGCTGGGTGCTCCTCAGACGGCCAAAGGTGAGGCCTATCGTACAAGGGAACGTACAGATACAGGATACCTACAAGTACAACACGACTCCTTCTCACCGAGGTGCCTAGAGCGAAAGGCAAGACATAACTCTCAGTCCCCATTCTTCCAAGCATCATCCCAACCTAGCGCACTACGATCCCAAGAGCCCTCCTTCTGCCCATGCGTGACCCAACCTAGCGTATCCATCACCACACCCGCCGCGCGAACGAAGATTGACCCGTCCACCTTCACAATCCCCGGGTGCGTCTCCCTTCCCTCCGTGTCGAAAGCGCCAATCGCGCCGCCAAGAGGAGTCCGCCCGTAATTCTGTGCTGCGTAGTAGAGCGCCCTAATCGCCTTCAGCGTGTGCGCATCCGGAGCGTACACGACAGACGCGATGATGCCGGGCCAGGGATTGAAGTCGGCGGCGTCGCGCGGGTTGCCGATCGCTGACTCGTCAGGCTCGAGGAGCTGCTCGTGGGACGGGCGCGGCGTGTCAGTGTACGACATGACCAGCTCCGGGTCGATCCTCGGCCGTCCACGCACAGTCAGGTAGATGAGCAGCACAGGGACGAATGAGCGCAGGAGCGCCGCCTTTGACTCCATCGTCGGGATTGCGGCGAGGAGCGACGGCACGAACAGCGACGCGTTCAACATATGCATCAGGAAGAAGTCCAAGCGCGGCTTGCGCCCACGTCGGCCAGAGCCAACTAGCAGAAGGGTCGCCGTCCACAGGAGCTCTTCGACCTTCTCGTCGAGCTCCGCCTGTCCGCGCGCAGTGTCAATCTGCCACAGCGCGGAGAGCCGGCGGATCTCCTCCGGGCGGCCGTCCGCGCAGGCCGCTCTGAAGCGCGCCGACAGCAGCGCGTCGGGGTCGTACGGCATTACAGGCTTCATGATCTCGGAGTCGTACGCCTGCCGGAGGATGGAGAACAGCGAGTGGCCCTTGGACGGCTGGCGCTGGGCGACTTCTGTGGACTTGTATGTCAAGCTCTCAAGGGGCCTGGGCGGGGTTGCGAGATCGAACAGAGCTGGTTGGAAGGCGTCGTGGACCGCTGTCTGCGCCAGGGCTATATGGGAAGTGCGGTGAGATCGGAGCACTCATGTACGTCTGGCTGTAGTCCTCACCTTGCGCGACCATAGCGTCACTTCCGAACTCGACTGCGTACTGCGATCCGTCTCAGTAACCGCACGGAAGACTCATCTGGAGTGACCTACCCCCATTTGGATCAGCGGGTGCAGGCTGCCCGAGAGAAACCTGTCAGCGCCCCAGGGGCTGTTTTGAGGGGTCATGAATCGACTTACGCTCCGCCCACAAATCTGAGCAGCATATATGCGCCATTGCCGTTCGCCTTGGGCGAGAAGATGTACTTCTCCAGCACCTCGCCTGCCCCATGCTCCGCGACTTCGCGCGTGAAGAAGTTCAGAAAGCTTGGGTAGTACCTGCAGGACCATGGTCAGCAGCGAGCCGAAAGGCACCTTGGGCCCGAGCGAGGGTACTTACTTCCCGTCGCCCAGGAACGAAGTCCAGTTCTCGATGGTCATCTCCTGCTCCAGCGCCTCAGCCGCGCCCTCCTTCCCGGTACGGTTCATAATGAACAGGTCCCATGGATCCTTGGACTCGGCATCGAAGATCTTTTGCAGCAAAGCGGCGGGTGCGCCCAGGTCGTAGGCCGCCAATAGGCTATCACCCATGCGCTCGACTTCAAACACTGTTAGCACTCAGGTAAGACATGACGAGCTCACTGGTGACTGAGATGGTTATGGAACCCGATGCGCCCCCAGAAGCAATGGTGCCGCTCCCGGTCCTCCTCGAGGAGCCGCTCTATGGTGCGCTGTGTCTCGAACGTCGGTCCCGGGAGGTTCAGGAGGCCTTGTCGGATTGTTGGCGGAAGCTTGAGAGCGTTGCGCGTCGGCATCCTGATACGGCCAATACACCACTGGACTGCAGTTAGTACGGGACGGGCCCTGTTGTCTGTGGCACTGCGTCCAGACTACCGGAAATCTGTGCGGTGGAGTTCGATGGTGGTCAAGAGCAAGATACGCCCCTTCTATGCGGAGTCCTGTGTGCTCAGCCTCTCATGCGAATGCTTTATAAGAGCGTGGTTGCGGAACCCTGTCCGGTGCTTAGCCAGGTTGGCCTCATGACTTCAGCCATTCCTGGCTGCAGCTATATACTTGCGTCCGACATAGCGATGTGTCGAGCTCCTCTCCTGGGCTTTGTTAGTCACTGTATGGTGGTACCAGCAAACAGGATCTAGGACATGGTGAACCAGCTGGTGTATCGTGATGGTGTCGTCGGAGGGCTCGGAAGAGAAACGCTGAGTAGCTTCCGGCACTTTGCGCATGCTAAGCGCCTGCGTTGAGAGCGCTCTTGGCTATACAGTAGGTCTTGCCAGCTGCCTCGGAGTGCAGTCGCGGGGCTCAGGCTACGACTCTCAGCGTGTCGGTAGTGTACATTCTCTGTCGCATCGAGATTCTCGTTCGGTCACTGTACTTGAGTATACTAGCTTGAATCACCCGGGCTTCAGCACTTCAATTTCATACCATCTCCATAATCGACGCTCTGCTTTTCCGATCGCCTTTCCGTCAAGATCCCCTCACATCGACCCAACGCCGAGTGCCTTGTGGTCCAGGTAATTCTCGGCGTCGTTCCCGCTTCTTCCATCCATGTCGGTCTCCTCGGAAACATTAATGGTAATTTTCAAGTTGGTCGGCACATCCTCCGGAACCTATATCAGCATACGTTAGTAGGATCCTCAGCAATGCTCGTAGAAGGACGATATCAGTACCTGTGGAGCGTCCCATCTCTCGGCGGCCGCCAGTCGGTTCGCGCGGGCGATGATGTTCCGTCCAACAGCCGCGGAGGCGAAGATCTCCATCCCGCGGCTGGATGAGATTTGGCGGGAGTTCAGGCTAGCATGAAAACGTGAGAAATTTGAACGGGTCGCTCGTCGCAAACGTCTACATACACGGCTAGTAGAGTGTTTGCGTACACTGTCACAGGAGGTGCATTGCATGAGCTCGGAAGAAACGGCGCGAGGTGCTTCCTGGATACTTACGTCGAGTCCCGACAACACTGACACCACCCCACAAGTACGTTTGCGGCCACGGAATAGCCTGTGGCGATGCATCACACTATCAGCCAATGGTTATTTGAGGTCGCGGTCCACATACCACAATGAAGGGGATCACGTTGACAACGCTAGATAGCGCCGGAAGTCAGATGGACGACAAAGTTGCCAACGATCTCCCGGGTCGATTCAACGGATGAGATACATACCCGGTAAGAAGACCTAGTGCGAGGGTGTGAGTCCAAATAGTGGTCTAGCGACGAGGCCAGGGACAAGTACCGCTTTTGACAACATACAGCATCGCCCTTTCGAAGGCAGTTTCGGCAGTAGAACTGGGGCTCTGTCATCACTCGTATATCATGAGTTGTCAGAGGAATGATACTCACCGCTGGTGATGTGCACGGCTCTGACGTAAAGCGAGGATGATTGCGGTGGACAAAACACCGTCAGCCACAGCCGCAACTCCTGTAGTTGCTGAGAAGAGCCAGTCCTTCTGATGTTCTTTGAAAGCGGCCAAACTACCTAACTGGAAACTGACGGGTCTTATAGTGAGCGCTGTCTCTTCTGATATACCGGTGCAACCTCATACCCAAGCACTGTGATGCCTGGTTGGTGTCGGTACGGTCAACGGGCAGTACTACAGAGTTTGAACTAGTTGACACATACCAAAGGCCAAGCCTGAGTCGCGTCCGGAGCGAGAGCATGATTCAGAGGAAGCAGAGTGAGATTTGAGGCTTGTGATATCTCACCCAAGTGCATGAGCAGAGCTACAACCTGAGAATGATCAGCTGAGTAATGGCTCGGTGTGCACGGAACAGAATCGAGGCGCCTACAGCTATAGCAACAAGGATCCTGTAGCGGAAGTCAACTGCTCGTAGTATGTGAGCGGGGGTCGGATGGAAAGGCGCGTGGCTATGAAGCGTACTCAAGGAGACCCTTCGAGCGAAGAAGCTGCAGACGATGCCGTCAGTAATCATGAGTGAATGTTCGACGACTACTTTGAGTGCGTACACTTGAGAGATTACCGTGATCCAAGCCTGATAGAATATAAATGTCAACAGGGCGTCGAGATATCTCCGGACGTCAATCGGTGAGGCTTACAGTGATCACGGGAGTGAGCTATTGCGATGTGGCCAAACTCGTGAGTGACATGAATATGCTGGCAGGCTCACGAGCTCACGAACCAACAGGGACCTGAAGATGAGTGAGCGAGAACCCTCAGCTACTTCTCAGAGAGGAAGTTGAGTGTGAGCCTACCACACGCTGGCGGCGAGTACCGTGGGTTCGAAGAAATTTGACACGAGATAGTAGTAGCTGAGAGGTTCACATATAAGCAATGGTTCCCCTGTAAGTGAAGAGAAATAGCACACCATGTGTGCATGAGGACGACGATGTGCAGTGTTTGAAGGGCCCTGCAATCCAGCATCCAGCTCAGTCGTGGATGGCAATCTTCGGCTACAGGAGCATACATAACAACAACAACCTATGTGGGATGACTTGGTTAGGACATCTCCTTCAAGTTGTAGTTGGAAGGGGAGATATGTAGACGCACAAGACATCTAATAGACACCGTATCAGCACGCCAGTGCCGCCGAACATACTGGTATAGTTGATGGAGGCTGACGCCGTACAAGCTGTGACTCATCTTAGCTGCTAGTTGGTATGAAGAATGCGAGGCACTTACACCAAGCTGATGAATGTGCCTAGAAGAAGAGCACCATATAGCTTGTCAATATCCAGCCGCGGCAAAGTATCGGAGGCGGGTGACAGAGAGGTAGCCATGATCAAAGCAGGGGTCTGAAAGTGAAGGCAGGGACTATGAGCACCAGTGGCCGAGCTGGAAGATATACACACCGGGCATGATTGATGTGGGCAAGTATCACAAACTACAACAGCATCGCTGTATAGAAAGAAGTCCGAGTCCCCAGCAGTAGCATATACTGTATGGTCAACAAAACCTTGCAGCTGGGTTCTACCGGAATTGGGATGACAGCACACGCTCTGCGCTCGCGGGTCGGCTAGACTACCTGTGCAGCATCATGAGTACGGCTATGCGCATCAGTCAAAGAAAGTGAAGGCACACAGCATGTGGGAGCGCGACCGTGACCGCCTCCAGAGGAAGTCATATCACTGGCAGCGTAGTGCTCACCCGGTGTCCGAACCGGGGCGGTGGCTTGGACCTGAGGCGGGTTCAGTGGAGTAGCATTGGCAGACGACCATTCCGTTACTCAGAACCGCGGTCTTCCTGCGCCCTGGCGCGAATGCTCAGTGCGGGCGGAATCATGGGGACAGCGATGATCTCATTTTGCGGAGGTTGGGAGGACGCTTGATGGACTGGTGGTCGGGACTCGAAGATACTGCTTCGAGTTCCTGCGAAATCTGTCAAATTGCGAAGGCTCAAACTCAATCTGCGGATTCGACCTACCTGGGGCGGCAGAAGGTTTTGTGAGCTGTTCGCATCTATCTCAGTATGAGCGCGTCGAAGGCCAGGCCCACGCAGGAGATGTTGTCGAGCGAGCTGCAAGGCTGTCCGGGCTGACGACGCCTAAACGGTAGTACGTGTTCTAGATGACCTGTCTGGAGCAACTGCGGGGTGAACAAGTCTCTGAAGTTCAGTACTACTTTGAAATGTCTCTTTAGAATGTCGTGACTCGCAGCAAGCGCCCCGAGATCAAACGCCCGTGCTGGGAGTGGGTCTGGCACACTGGGCGAAGCCGGCTGTGGACACGGCCATGGTAATCAACTCATACAAGATTCGTCGAAGGCTGGTCGCACAGCCCGGCGAAGCGTACCGGTGACTGTACCGATACCGTCTTGGAAGTGAGAAAAGTCTATCGGGAGAACCGAAGGACAGAAGCATCCCCGATTTCGGAATCGCAGGAATTCAGCCCCTAGTACAATCACTGCCAGTGAGCGACCTCACTTGGCTCTCGAGCTTAAGGTGAGTGGAGAGCCTCGCTGGTCATATGGCGCCGGACACAGCTCGAGCACGTCGTCTAAAGCAATTGTAGAAGCATGAGATATCATGGAGGAAGTTCGAAGCACACTGGCAGCAGCGTGGAATAATAGGAAGCATCACGTACTGGAGTTCGACGAGCTCGAAATATGAATCGGATGTCATGATCCGACCGCTATGGCGCCCGAGCCTCCAGCCGCCTTCGAGATCTTCTCTCCATGCGCGCTGTTCCGGACCAGGCCGTTTGAAATGAAGAGGAGCAGCTAGCGCAGAGAGGCACGGCATGAATCAGTCAGGCAGTGAGAGTCGTAGGAGGACGGCGTACACGGCGGTCGAGGGCTGATACGAGTTTCCGGGGACGATGACGGGCACAACCTTGCGCACGCCCTCGGGCATGAGCGCGCAAATTCTCGTCTATATGTCGCGGGGTAAGTCGGGACAAATGGGACGGACAATGAGGCATTTCATCTTATGTCGGGACGCGCGGGCGGTCTCTTCAAGTTGCTCTCGGGAGTATTTGATGATTGATCTTGTCTGGACCATACAGGTGCGGACGGGGAGGGGATGTGTCTCTAGGAGGGAGGGTCTCGGAGGGACGACTGACTCCGAGGACGGCCTGGTAGACGTTCGTTATGGCAGAATGGAGGTAGATGGTCGTTCCTTCGGGTTGGGGACTTCAGTGGACATTGAATGGGCATCAACGACCGCCCTGCAATCAATCACTACCCAATACTCATCAGCACGACGGCGAGTGCGAGTATTCGAAGATGAGCACTCCGAAATAAGCAGGATCGTCAGACAAGGCGCTGGGCGAAGATGGAGACGACGCAGCCTGGGTGCATAACCTCTACTATGGGTTACACATCCGCATGCCCCACGCATCCCTATCGGCAAGAGATACGGAGGGCTAGAGGATGCTGGGTGATCCGCGAGAGGTGAGAGCCGACCTTGGTGCGTTCCGCGCGTTCGCGAACACAGCCGGCCACATGTTGGACAGAGCCCCGCGCTGGGCAACTTCCGAAGCAACTCCAGTGAGGCAACGCAAGATACAATCGTACAGGTTAGCAGCACAACAGCGTAATAGGATATGAGAGAGCACCGCGCACGGACGTCCGGGGTTATCTAACAATAGAACCGAATATCATGATCCTGCAGCGGCGGCGCCCGCACTTCCAACAGTCTTCGGCATCTTCTTCTCGCCTGACGCGAGCTGTTCCAGGTCTGCAGGCTTGAAATAGTGCGGAGCGACTAGAGACGCAGCGCGCGACGTGCATCAGTGAGGTCGTGAGAGCAGGAGGACGGGAGAGACGGCGTACCTTCGAGCAACCATGCAGGTTTGATCTCCATGACCTGGCGCAT
Organism: Trametes cingulata; assembly: GCA_022385765.1. NCBI lineage: Eukaryota > Fungi > Basidiomycota > Agaricomycetes > Polyporales > Polyporaceae > Trametes > Trametes cingulata. The sequence goes on from MU278056.1 coordinate 13,366, forward strand.
GTACGACTTGGACGTTTGCACGAGCTCGTAGTAGAGCACAGCCTTGATAGGAGGTGTGTGGTTGAACAGACTCGAAGACGGGTGGATGTACACCGTCTGGTTCGTCTTCATCGTCCGGTACGAGTCGCCGCTCCGCTGCAACGCCGCCTGCAATCACCGCTCCCATGAGGACCACAAGCAACATGCGGAGTAACAGCCCTAGACTCACCGTATTGTAGAAGTACCCGGCGGTTATCGCCTTCTGGACAGGCGTGATATCGTTCGTGTTCGGGTTGCTCGTCACCACGATCTCGACGCGCTCGCACAGCCCCGCGAGCTGGTCGCGGATGTCGCGCGCACGGCTCAAGCTCTTGAACTGCAGGAACTGCTCGTAGCAGAACTGCTGCGAGTAGTTCGTCTCTGCCCATTGCTCCCAGACATTGAGGAGCGTGAAGTGGTCGCCACCTGCGCGGACGAAGTTCTGCCGCGCCTGGTCGGCGTGCAGCTTCTTGTCCTTTGGCCGGTAGAAGAGCGAGCCGGATTCTTGGAGCATCGAGATGATAGTGAGTACCTGGCAAAGAGCACATAGTGTGAGTCTATAGGTGTGTAGAAGGAGAGGCGGAGCTCGCACCTCGTCCGTGCACTGGTACTTCTCGCTCGCAATGATGGCTTTCGACAGCATCGGGTCGACAGGGAACTCGGCCATACGCCGCCCGAGCTTCGTCAGCTCGCCCCTATCGTTCAGAGCACCCAACGCGTACAGCAATTCCAGCGCACGCATGAGCGTCTCGCCGGGAGGCGGATCCATGAACTCGAAGCCTATCAGGTCATTGATACCCAACGACTTGAGGAGCAGGACGACCATGCCCAAGTTTGTCCGCTGGATCTCGGGGACGGTGTTCTCTTCGAGTTCGTTTGCATACGCCCATTTCGTGTATAAGCGGAACGCTTTGCCGGGACCTACACGACCGGCTCGACCAGCTCTTTGATTCGCCGACGCTCGCGAGCACTGCATGTTACGCCAGTCAGCATTCGTCCTCGACAAGATTGGACATGGAAACACATACCGGGACGACGACGAGCGAAGACATGCCCGTTCGCGGGTTGTACGAGTTTTGCTTCACGAAGCCGGGGTCGATGACGAACACGACGCCGTCGATCGTGATCGACGTCTCGGCGATATTCGTCGCGAGCACGACCTTGCGCGCGCCCTCGGGCGTCGGCTCGAAGATTTTCGCCTGCATCTCGCTGGGTAGGTTGGCATAGATCGGACAGACGATGAGCTCTTTGATCTTGTTACCGAGGGCGCGAGCCGTCTCTTGCAGGTTCTCTTGGGCGGCTTCGATCTCGTCTTGACCCTAGAAGTAGCGAAAGTGAGCGGAAGTCTTCACAGGACGGAAGGCAGAGTACTAACTGTGAGGAAGACCAAGATATCGCCTTTGGGTTGGGTCGTGTGGATCTGAAAAACGGTGGTGATGGCGGCATGGAGGTAATTGGCTTCGGGCTGTGGAGTGTAATGGATGTCGACCGGGTAACGACGACCAGGAACTATGGCAAAGTCAGAACATGTCGCGCTTCTAAGTCGGTAGTTGACATACCGTAGAAGACAGGCGCGTCGTCGAAGTACTCGCTGAACTTTTCGGCGTCCATAGTGGCACTCGAGATCAGCAGCCTGAGCTCCGGTCGGAAGCGCGCGATATCCTGGCAGTACAGTCAACGACCTGCAATAACCAAGATGCGTGAGAGCCATGAACACGCACCTTGACAAGAGCAAAGAGAATATCCGTACTCAGCGTCCGCTCGTGCGCCTCGTCAATGATCAGCGCTGAGTACCCCGCAAGATCCGGCTCCGTGAGGAACTCGCGGAGGAGCATGCCGTCGGTCATGTACTTGAGCACCGTCTTGTCGCTCGTGCAGTCCTCGAACCGAATCGAGTAGCCGACCTCGTACCCGACCTTCGTGCCCATCTCCTCCGCCACACGCGCGGCGACGGACATGGCTGCGACACGTCGTGGCTGCGTGCAGCCGACTTTCTGGCCATTGGCGGTGTAGCCGGCTTCGTGGAGGTACTGTGGTAGCTGGGTCGTCTTCCCTGAGCCAGTCTCGGCGACGACGATGAGGACCTGGTGCTCCTTAATGGCCTCCAGGAGTTGATCGCGATACTGGTATATAGGAAGCGACTTGCGGGTTTCCTCGATGGTCTTGGCTGGGTTAGGACATGAGTAACCACTCGAGCTAGTCTCGCCGGATAAGACACTCACCTCGCCTTTCAGCCTCCTCGATTTGCTGTTGCAGCATCTTGTCTGCGGCGCTCATCGTGCCCTCGCCACCGAGCGTGCTCTCCATGACGAACTTGATCGTCTGGCTCTCGTCGAACACATACTCATAGTCGTCCACGATCTCCTGCCGGTCGAGCGCGCCGACCTTGAACGTGCTGTGTTTCGCCTGCGCGGCCTCCCACTGGTCGACGTCCGTTGTGAACTCGCCGTCCTTCGGCTTTGCCTCCTCGTAGCGCTTGTACAGCACGTTCTCCTTCTTCTTCTTGTCGATCTTGCCCTGCTCCGTGAAGTAGTCCTCCGGGAGCTGGTACCCCTCCCACTTGTCGCTGATCTTGAGCCGCTCCTCGACAAGCCGCAGCAGCTCCTTCTTGCGCTCGAGCTCCCGCTTCTCGCGCTTCGTCATCTTCATCCCGTGGAACAGCGCCTCATCATCCGCGATCTCCTTCCGGAGCAGCTCGATCTGCTGCAGCTCACGCTTTGTCAGGTACTCCTGCCGCGAGTGCTCGCGCAGTGAGGGCATCGCCCGCGCCCGCGCCTCCGCGTCATCCGCCAGCCTTCGCCTCTCTGCTGCCTCCGCCGCGGCGCCGGTCGCTTTGGAGGAGCGGTCCTCGACGATCTTCTTCGTCTTCTCCTTGTCCCGCTCTCGTACGCGCTTCGCGAACTCGTCACGCTCCCGCAGGTCCTCCAGCCGTTCGCGCTCCTTCCGTGCCTCCTCGTCCTCCGGCAGCTCAATGTTCATGTCGTCCTCTTCCTCTCTCCTCCCTCGGTCGTCGTCATCCTGCCTCGGCCGTTTCCGTGCCTTCTCCTCCTCGTCACTCTCCCATTCCCGCGTGTCCCCTTCTCGTTTACGCAGATGTCGCTCCTTCTTCTCCTTCCGGTCGGACTTGCGCGCAACTTCTACTACTCCGCCAGTGGTGTTGTCCTCGTCCAGCAAGAAATCGAACTTCTGAGCACGAAGCGCCTTGGCTTCTTGCTCGGCCTGCTTTCGCGCAGCATCGGCCGCTTTCTTGGATTTGGACTTGCGTGGAACGCGTGCGAAGACTTCTTGCGCGAAATTGTGTGCATCTGGTGTGTCCGGGAGACCAGACGAGTTGAGTTGGACGAAGAGCGCTTCTGGGGACTTTGCGGAGGACGCTAACGAACAAGTGAAGCCATAAGCCACTGACGGTATGAGGACGGGGAGGACGGAACTCACCTGACGCTACGACATAGTCGACAATGCTGCGGTCTGAGAGGCCGAAGAACTGCCCGACGTGTCAGTCAGCAGGCCTGTAGCAGAATATCTGTTTACTCACCCGCAAAGCATTGTCGCTGATGTATCGTTCGAGGTCAGACATGGAGGTGGGAGGGAGAGGAGCGGTCGATAGCTCACTGCAGGAGCCGGCGCCGGTGCTTTGGAATGAGTTGGGCGTCTGTTAGGCGTCTACTCTGGTCACTCACAAGCGCCCGTGCACCTCCGTCAGCGGCCTCGGGCTCGCGACTCGGCGTCGCTCTTGCTCGCTCACCACAACCTCCTCTGACTGAGGCTCTACCGGATTCTGCGCAACAGACGTACGATGGTGCTCACACATATTATTTGCTACTTGCTCTATGGTCACCTGCGCTGCGCTGCTTACGTGCCCGTGTATCTCGGGAAGCGTCGCCACTTTCTCGTCTGGTTGCAAATCGCCTCACGCAAGGCTCTCTCTCTCCGGGCCATCGACTGGAAAGCATAAAAGCTGGCAGCTGCTATGTTCTCTGAAACAGTAACTGCAGATCTTGGGACTGCCTGCACCACTTCTGTACCTTGCGCTGCAATGGCCGCCTCCACTCAAGTCAAATCCATCACGGTGGACGACGGTATCGACGTCCTCTACCGCGAGGCACTACCGGTCTCGACTCAGGATCCTAGCACGCTGCCTGTTGTCTTGCTCCTGCACGGCTTCCCCTCGTCTTCGTTCCAATACCGCAACCTCATCCCTCGCTTGGCCACCAGATACAGAGTCATTGCCCCCGACCTCCCAGGTTATGGCTTTACCGTTGTCTCCGCCAGCCGCGAGTACGAATACACCTTCGCCTCGCTCGCCGAGACGGTTGCTGCGTTCCTGGACGCGTTGAAGATCGAGAAGTTCGCTGTCTATGCGTTTGACTACGGCGCGCCGACGATCTTCAGGTCGGTCACCATGCGCTGTTGTAGCAGAGAAGTGGTGATTTATTCAGTTCTCATCACGCAGGATTGCTTTGCAACGACCTCATGCGATTACTGCTCTGATCACGCAGAACCGGAACGCGTACATCGAGGGTATGGGCGAGGAGTTCTGGGCACCCTTGAAGAAGGCCTGGGCAGACCCAACTCCGGAGAACCTGCAGGCTCTCGAACCTCTCGTGTCATTCGAGACAACCAAGTCGCAGGTTCGTCTACTATCCGCGTCCGTCTCTAGACCTATACTTATTCGGTCTTGACAGTACACCACCGGGTCCCCCGACCCATCGGCCATTCCGCCCGAGACGTACCACCTCGACTACTTCCTCATGACACGTCCGGGCAACGCCGACGTCCAGGTTTCACTCGCGTTGGACTACAAGAACAACGTCGCGCTGTACCCTGAGTTTCATAAGTACTTCCGCGAGTACCGCCCGCCGACTTTGGCAGCTTGGGGCAAGAACGATGAGATCTTCGTGCCGGCGGGAGCAGAGGCATTCAAGAGAGACAATCCGAATGCGATCGTAAAGTTTGTGGATGCCGGGCACTTTGCTCTGTGAGTCCAGGTCGGTTGCGTGCAGTCCCGCTCGCTGACGGTATACCTAGGGAAACTGCGCTAGATGAGGTCGCTGCTGAATTTCTAGCCTTCCTCGACCAGGTGGGGCTCTAGTGACTTAGCGCCGAGATCCACCCAGTATCACATCTCTGGGGGTACCTCCCTCGTTCCGTAAATGTACAACTAGGATCCCGCTCTACTACTCTCCCGTCACTTAGCGATCTTGGCGTCGGACTGGCGTGTCACGACTGCGTTTGACAGCTGCTAGATGCACGGTCAAGTTTGAGCCGTAGCCGATTGACCGAACAGCTGCTTGATGAAAGCCTCCGCATTGGGTTCGCGTCCAAGGAAGTCCTGCAGAGGAAGGTGAGATTCCACCGACATCTATGTGCGCATATTACATCCCACCTTGAGCAGGTCCATCTCGTCCTTGCTACTGCCTGGAAGGAGGACCTTCTCGCGGTACAGTCGACCACGAGCTGGGTCGAGCGGGTCAGGTTTGAAGACGGTCGCATACATGTCCGCTGCGAAGACAAGCGAGTACAAATATCTGCCACGGCCCCTCCACCGTCAATGCATCAGTATATGGTGAGGGAGCACCAGTACATACCCGTAGTATCCGACGTCGTACCCGCCGGCGATGTGACTGAACGTAGCTTGACCGGGGCCGAGGTCGACGCACTTGACCAGGGCGATGTTCTCCCGCATCTCGCTCCATAGGTCGGTGTAGTCGGCTGATTCTAATGGTGCGCGACGAGTTAGCAGTGCTCGTGATGCGAGACGAAGACTTCGGTATGGTCTAACCCTGGTCAACGTGCACCTTCAAGTCGAACATCGAGTAGCAGACCTGGTTGAGGTAGAACATGCCGACGTTGACGTAGCGACTGCACAGCGCGGTGAGTATTCCCGGAGGGGTTTGAACATAGGTCGCGCTCACCTTTGGATGATCTTGTCGATGAGTGCACTATCCAGCGGCTTCCCGGTCTCATAGTGGCTAGACATGCGCGCGAGAACCCTGGGCTCGTAACACCTGTCGCAGGCCCGGCCGTCAGCAGCCATGGAAGACTTGAATTCCTCAAGACGGACCAGTTCTCTAGCATCTGCGACGGCGCCTCCCCAAAGTCAAGCGCGACCGTCGTCCCATGGAAACGCGCAAAACGCGTCTTGCTCAGGAGCTCATGGAAGACGTGTCCGATCTCGTGGAAGAACATGACAACGTCCGAGTGCTGCATCAGCGCGGGCTTCTGCGGGTTCGGCTTGGCGAGGTTCGCAACCATGGCGGCGAGGGGGTAGTTGCGCGTGCCGTCTTCTTTGGTGTACCCTGGGATGAGCGGCCAGACTGCTGCTCCGGAGTACTTGGACTCTGTGGGAAGAGTGTGTGTGAGACATCTCCAGGGGCGCGATGAAGGAGAGGAAGGGAACGTACCTCGAGGGTATATGTCGAGGTAGCAGTACCCGATGAAGTCGGACTCGTCCTTTGCGTCTTTCTCCCATACAGCGAACTGCTGAACCTCTGCCAAAGCCCCGTCAGACGGCCGTACACCCAGCATAACCCATTCCTCGACAAACCTGGGTGCCACATCTCTCCTTCAACCTCTACAAACTTCACCCCAAGCAGATTCTGATAGATCTCCAGGACCGCGGGCACCACATATGCGACGGGGAAGTGGTCCTTGACGAGCTGTTCATCCAGACTGAGACTCTCCTCGATGTATTTGCGCTCATAATACTTGGAGTCCCAGATGTAAAACTCGCCGTCGAACGGGAGGCCCTTCTCTTCGTGCTCGCGCTGCTTCAATGCAAGGAGCTTCTCGCGATCTCTCAGGCCGACGGGGCGCAGCTTCTGCTGAAGATCCGAGAGGAACTACAGGAGCGCACGGTTAGCTGGGGTACGTCAGCAGAACATCAAGCTAGCTGTACCTCCTCAACGCCCTTCGCGGTCTTCACCATCTTGACTTCCACGACGTAGTCTGCCCACGTTGGGTACCCTAGCAGCTTTGCGACCTGCCGACGGAGGTGTAGGATCTTGTCCAGGAGGGGCACATTCATCTCGAGTCGACTCTCGAAGCGTTGGTATGTGATACGCCTGGTATCCGGGTTCTCCGCGAACTTGAACTGAGGAACAGATGCATTTCGTGTCAGTGTCACTGGCATCCACCAGGTGGGAAGGGGGTTAGATGGAGGCGTACAATAGGGATGACGTCGGGCCATTGGAAAGTGATGTCGTAGACCTCCTTGTCGCCTTCGGTGCGCTTCGTGTAGCCTGAGACTACATCTGCGGGAACGCCTTCAAGCTCTTCCAATGTGAACGAGACCTTGCCCTAAAGACCCAAGTCATCACTCAATACCGCCTGCTTCCCATAAGAGTGACTATGACGTACGTTCTCTTCGTTGCAGTTTTTCTACCCATATACGACTTAGTCAAGCAGACACATACGAGGTCAGACGGCTTACGCAGAACTCTGAGCACGTCTGAGAAAGCTCCTTGTTCAACTTCGTCAACTTCTCCCTCTCGGCGTCAGGCAGCGCAAGCCCAGCGCGGGTCCCGTCCAAGATCATCTTGTCGACCAATCGCTGCTCCTCAGGCGAGAGCTTCTGGCCTGACACCGCAATGTTCTTCTTCGCTCCCTGCTTCGCACGGAAGACATCGAGCCGCATGGACGAGTCAACGCGGAAGTCCTGGACGAGCACTTCGGCTTGGTTCGCGGCATCGCGGAGCTCTTGAGAGGGGGAGACGTTCTGGTAGAGCGTGAGGGGCTCGGTGGTCGCGATGCGTTTGCCTTCTGCCTGCGCAAGAGCCAGCTATACACAGTCGCATCAGCAGCATATAGGGATCCTCCGCTCAGCACACTGATAGCTCACGAAAACCTGGTGAGCATCGAGTTAGCTCCGTCCTCTGGAAGTGGTGACCTAGGTGGGACACACCGACTCGAAGTCGCATTCCTCTGGCTTGAGTGTAGCCACTCGGTCTTCAACAGCACGGTACTCGGCAATAGCATCTTTAGTGAGTTTGAGAACCTCCTCGGGCGTATGATTCCACTTTGGAGCTGCCTGGGGTGGGGCAAGCGTTGCGGCCATGTCTGTCCGTCTGTGATGCGAGAACGAGGTCAAGGCCGGCGTAATAGGCTCACAGCTCGTTGCATGAGTCTGTTCAAATACCCATGTCTGCGGCCCGAGGTAGATGTCACGAAGCACTCCGGTTGACAAGCTCTGATAGATATCAGCACTGCCCTCGGACTGTTCTCCCACTGTCCATTGCATCGCCCCCAGTACTGGGAGCATCCTCGCCGGATCTGTGCCTCACAGATCAAGCAAATTGCGTGAACATCTGCAGGGTCCCGCTGCGAGATGCCGTTGTAATCGCACTTTGCGGCAGTACGGTATCCATCATGGATGAGAAGGCTCGCCGTGTGAGAGCAGTGTAAGAGCGGGGAACGAAGGGCGCCTACAGCATGTGGAGACGACAAACCTACTTGGCTGCCTATTTGGGACTTACACTGGTATTGGCGCCAGGCGCGTTATCTCTGCGCGACGCGTTGGCGCTCGTGCCCCGCTGTGGCTTATCGCGGTCTCTGGTTGGGTGGGGGTCATGGACTCAGGATACAGTATCGGCCGCAGGCTATCGGGGCGCAGGCCTTCCTCTTCCCCCGCCACCTCGCACGCCCCTCTAGCTTCTCGCGGTGTCCCTGAGTCCCATTTCTGACAGTTCGCGCGATGGCCGACACGGTGCAGTTCATCAACAACCTCTCTGGCGCGTCCGGTACGGGCGCGTTCACGCACTCGCACGGGAGCGGACCGAGTCACTCGCATGGGCCGGACGAGCATGGGCATACGCATGAGCATCTGGACCATCCTGGTGAGCGTGCGACGCAATTCTCGAAGAGAAGGCGAAGGAGCTTACGGGTGGGGACGTAGGCAAGTTTGCGGAGCGCGATATGCCAAATTATTCCTCGCGCAATTTCGAGGAGCGCGGCTTCACCGTAGGCATCGGCGGGTACGTATCCGTTCGCTCGACGTGTTGAGAATGTGCGGACCGTCAGTACCTACGCTGAACCGTGCACCAAGGCCTGTGGGTTCTGGGAAGACTGCGCTCACGCTCGCGTTGTGTCAGAAGTTGCGGAAGGAGTACAACATCGGTGCGTCTATGCCTGCCGTGTCGCGTCCCCTCCACGCCGACGCAAGGATCGCGTTGTCCCCTTCCATTGCACAGCAACTGTCACGAACGACATTTTCACGAAAGAGGACCAAGAGTTCCTGATCAAGAACAAGGCGCTGCCGCCGTCGCGCATCCTCGCGATCGAGACCGGGGGCTGCCCGCACGCGGCGATCCGTGAAGACATCAGCGCGAACATGGGCGCGCTGGAAACCCTGCAAGCGAAGTATGGGTGTCAGCTACTGTTCGTAGAAAGCGGTGGGGATAACCTCGCTGCGAACTATTCGCGTGAGCTCGCGGACTACATCATCTACGTGATCGATGTCTCGGTGCGTTTGCTCTCGCTCGTCTCCGTTACCTCCTCTAGCTCTAAGGGTCTGACCTTTGCGATGAATCAGGGTGGTGATAAGATTCCAAGGAAAGGCGGTCCTGGGATCTCACAGTCCGACCTCCTAGTTATCAACAAGGTCAGTACCCAGAATCTACTGGTCGAAATACACGGGATCGCTGAAGCATCCGCAGATCGATTTGGCTCCCTATGTCGGGGCGTCGCTGGAGGTTATGGAGAGAGATGCGAAGCTGATGCGAGGCGACGGGCCGACCGTGTTCACGAGTGTGAAGCAGGGGAAGGGCGTCGACGATGTGGTGGACCTGATCCTGGCTGCGTGGCGGACTGCAGGGAGCCCTGGAAAGCCCGGAGCTGTCTCGGATGAGTGAGGGAGAAGGAAGTCTCGATGTGTATTATTCTGTATCACACGGTTTATGAACAGCAGCAGGACGATTCCAAGCCAAGCAGGGCTTGGCGGGACGGACACGTGATCGCGTTGCTCAAGGCAGGACACAGCCACCGAAGCCATGGCGTTACCGATTGTCACGCATCCCTTGGCACAACTTGAACCTGCTGTGACGTTTGGAAAATCGGGAGCGTCCTCCCAGCGACGGTCGTACGCACTCCCTTCTTTTGAGTACCCACCTCAAGCTCAATAATGCTAGGAAGCTTGAAGAGGCACGCAGTGTTGAGTTACTAGGAGACGCCGTGCTTGGCCAGACGTGTTTTGCTCCTGCGTGAGTCGTCAGCGCGTAGACGTGTACCAGGCGCTTGTTCACCTTTCCCTCTCGTTTTAGCCACCCTACGTTGGCTCGCCTCGTGCTCTTCTCCTTTGTTCTTCGCGTCCTCCTTTGACCAAAAATTGTGAAGTTGAATCTGTGGCTGAATCTCTGCACTCATAAGTTGTGCAGAACACCGTCTTCAACGTGGTTTCACCTCTACCGCGTACCCACTGGCAGCAGTGCCACTCTAGATTGCTTGCTCCTGCTGACCTTCTCCACACTTCCAGCCCTGACGATTCTTCTTACCACGACATCTCCCCCGAAGGCGACTCGGAAGACCCTCGTTGTCTAACTCGTCCACCCTTCCTCGCTTACCCCTTCCTGTCTTTAATGATTCCCCCGTAGGGAAGCGCTGGCACTTGCACTCTCTCTCCAAGTCCTCCATCCAACAGCTCCTAGTCAAGGATAAGCAACGCGGCTATCGCCTTAACATGGACGGCAAAATCCTCAAATTTTTGTACTAGGATGAAATGATGGAATGCTTCGTACCTGCACCAGCGCAGGAGGACGAGCCACTCGGCGATTTCCCAGGTTGCATTCTCGCCGATTCTCCCAAGCCAGAGTCAGCCGTGTACGCACCACTGGTGCGTCGACCACGTTCGTCAGCCTTTGAACGCAGCGCTCACATTGTTGATCAGGTCACTATCCTCAACGCCGGGTGGCTCTCCGACAACTTCGTTGCGCGTGCGACACCACACATGGGCGATACTATCGTTCAATCCACAGAGAAGATCGATGGCGGTCTCTACCTTTTGGGAGACGCACTGGCACCCGCTGACACCGACCGGACTGATAGGTCCACCACCATCGAGCTCTCTATCGAATGCAAGACGGAAGAGGTCCAGCACGATCTGATATAGAGCATCGACAACCTCCAACTGACGTCTTGCCGCATCATGCCGTACGCGGTCCTTGTTTGCGACAACCAACACCGGACGCACCACTTCACGCTCATCATCTGCGGCGAGAAGGCTCGTATCGCGGGATGGGATCGATCTGGGGTCATCTTCAGCAAGCAGTTTGAATATGTACAGGAGCCCGCGCTGCTGGTGAAGTTCCCCTGGAAGTTCCCTCGGCTGCCCGCCGCACAGCGCGGACATCACACCGCCGCCACCCGTGTCCCGCCCAACACACCAGACTACGACCTGGCTCTGGAGCGGCGCGAAAGGCGGTACGTGCAGGGCAAACACGCGATTGGCCAGGATGCGCGAATGGCGCTCGCAGAGTCCACCAAGGACCCATCTGGCGTCCTAGGGTAACGGAAGAGAAGGGTGCGCGTGACTTCCTAGTCAGCAAGCCGCACTCCACTGCTCTTGTCCTTGTAGGTCGTGGTACCGGAGGGTACGTCGCAATCAACTTGGCCGACCGCAATGGACGCTTGGTCTACCTGAAGGATGTGCAGGCTGCTCGTGACCCGGACACAGGACCTCCCCTGCCTGGCCACACTGTATGCGCATTTCGCTAGCTGTTATTCACCACTGAACTGCATGCTGATATGTCTATTGTACCTCCGTCACAACTGCTATGACGTCAGGAGGTTCATGGCAGACTACTTTGACGACTTCACGGAGAACGCGCGAAATCGGGAACATCACGGCGGGCCGACGAAGTACACGCAATGCTGGAAGGAGAGATCCAGACGCCTTGGACGGATACTCTCACCTCTTTGACCAGGTTGCCTGCATGGAATCCCTCTGAGGGATCTGGACCTGTTTACGCGCGGCCTCATGCTTCGGAAAAAGTGAGTACGTGTCCTTCGCCATGTCTGGACGAGTACATGTATCTGACCTACCTTTTTTTCACGCTGTGAATGTGCACCCTATTGACGAACTGCTCAAACAACTCCTCTCAGCACGCTATCGATTCTGTAAGGAGTGAGAGGCACACCCTGATAGACCTACCTCTACTGCGGTCATCCCCTCCGTGGTTGATCATGCACTTCTCAGCAACATCGAGGAGAATGAAGCAAGGATTGATGCCTGGGCGACCGATGGTCGTCGCGATGCCCGCACGCCTCAGAGATTTTGTTGCGCTGCCCACAAGAAGCTGCATGCGAGTGCCCCGGGGAAGCGAGAGGTGCTCGAAGAGATGATCGCCAAGCTGGCCCACCATGACGAAGTCATTGATCTGTTCTGATCTGTTCAAGCAAGTCTTACCCCGGCGAATCCGTCGGATGCTAGGGCAAGTCTGCAGCCGTGGCCGCGAGCCGACAAGGTCCCGGATTAGGTGCAGTCTGCAAGTAATCGTCAACAGCAGTAGCGCATTTTGAACACGCAGCGCAGAGATATATCAGCTTTTGCAAGCCCGTCGCGGGAGGTTCCTGGTGGGAAAGGACTCGCACGGGCTCGGACACCGGGTCCTGCGGGTCTGCTGGATCCCAAAAGAAGCAGCCACTAGCTGCAAGCTGTTGCTCCTACTGTTCATCGCCCACGTTGAACAGCGGCCCATCCTACGGTCTTTTGAACTCGGACACGCACCCGAACACTTCGTTTGGCTGCACTGCTTGATATACTCTCGTCAATGTGCATCCCAAGTTCCTACCAAAGGCTACCATGCAGCAGTCGCAGCTGGCACAACTTCTTCCCGCACCTGTCTCCGCCGTCACCCCATACCATCATTCTCTCAGTGCCATGTGAAAGTGCTGCTGATTTTCTGTCCGCGCTCCAGTTAAGAACGTGCTACTGCAGAGCTACTGCGTACTTACCATGATGCTACTGTAACGCACTTGGGGCGGATTTGCCACCATCTCTCAAGGGCCCATACGAGTCTCATCCGACTATGAGACATAGACGTTGTGCGTAATGAGAGCTGTGTGGCTCTAGTGCCTGTTGGCGAGTGCTGAGGTCGACCGTACGCGAGACAGGCGTGAGGAGAGGGCCCTGCTGGCCACGCGAGACGTGTGATGCACGTGACCGCGTTGCTGCCTCGTGTGTGCCGCGAGTTGAACTGGGAGCGGGCGCCTAGAAAGTCCAACACAAAGAATCCCTCGCCTCTCCGTTCTCCGCACTCTCCCCCTGCCACTCCCCGCACACACCCTCCCCGCCCTCCTCTCCCCCTCGGCAACCCGCCCCTCGCCTCTCTTGCCAAAAACCCTCATCTCTGCGAGCCCTCCTCTGCGCACGATACCCCGCATCTCATCATCTCGCATATCGCATCAACACAATACTGTGGTGAGTATGCTCTTGCCGTGTATACGCGCATGATACCGCGGTATGGGACTTGCGGTGGCTGGGTTGGTGGAGGAGAAAGAGTTAGAGAGGATACACGCGTCGTTGTGCGCTGTGGACAACGAAAGACACGACATGGCGCGTCAACCAGTGGATTGCTGCAGCACGTACTACTGCATGTATGATGGAGGACCGCAAGAGGCGGAGGACCGCCTATGCCACTACTCTTGTTTCTTCCGTCTCGCATAAACTGACAGCACCTCTCTCTAGAACCAGCGCCGCTCAGGCACGCTTGGGATAGACTGAAGACAAACGGTTTGTAGCTTCTTCGCTTTCAAGGTGCGTCCCATCCCGCATTCCTCGCGACTCCGCCGCTGACTCCTGCCCTGGCCAGCATTGCTCTGTATCGCTGATTAGTTTCTTTCATCATCATGGCCTCCCTCCTCCCCGGCTCCTCATACCCGGGCACGACCGCCTTCCCCACCTTCGGCGCCGACGACCGCTTCGAGCGCGAGCGCGAGCGCGAGCGCGACCGACCCTCCTCCCCGGGCACGCCCTCGCACTCGCCCCCGCCCTCGCGCGACGGGCCCCTCGCGAGGCCGGACAAGTCCTCGCCCACGAACTCGGACGACTCCGTCCTCTGGGACCTCTCCGAGCTCTCGTTCGTGTACGAGCGCAACTCGCGCGGCGAGATCGTCCGCGTCTCCAAGGGCTCGCTCAAGTCCTCCTCCACCCCGCCCACCCCGACGGACTCGCCCCCGAAGGCGCCGTCGCCCACACCCGCGCCGACGTATGCGCGCCCCGCGCCCCTCGCGCGCTCAGAGTCACTACCGCAGGAGTCGATATACAACCCGCGGCAGTTTACGCGTGTGGCTTCGGGGCCGGTCGCAATTACGCCTGCGGGCATGGCGAGGGGTTACTCTGCACTCGCAACGGCGACAAATCCCGGCACAGGGCGCAAGCTCGGTGGACCACGACGCGTCAGGCTGGAAGACCTCCCCGAGGGCGACGCGCTGCCCAAACCGACTGCCCAAACAGGTTACGGGTTGGGTGTGGGCGTGACGGAAGAGAAGGAGAACATGCGCGCAGCGCGTATGATCCGCCCAGCACGATCCGTCGTCGGCAAGTCGCTCGGCTTCGACAGGATAGCGGAGACGAACGAGGACGCAGAACAGCCCGCCCCCGCCCCCGCACACCTGCCCATCCGGCCACGACGCTCGGCAAGCCTGAGCGACGCGCCGCCGCCGATGGACCCCGTGGTCGTCGAGCGGCCCATGACGCATTTGCGCCCCGGGACGTCGTTAGGCGCAAGACGCGTGACGCTGGAAGAGAAGATAAGGCAGGAGCGCGAGATCGCTTTGGAAGAGGGTACGTCCGTTCCTTCATACTACTCCATGGTCCCTCATTGAGAGCGCACTCAGGATACGCACGACGAGAAGCAGAAGAGGCTGCCGCGGCTGCGGCGGCAGCAGCAGCGGCAGGTGCGTCCGGGGAGACGACTTGCTTCAGCCGCACAGCAGCGGGTGCTCAGATCCACCACACAGGACGCGCGTACCCCGGTGCGCCTTCTCCGCCGCACACGCAGCTCGCGCAACACGCCCCGCCGCACCTCAGGCACCAGCGCAGAGACTCGGACACGGTGCGCGGCGGGGGCGCGGGGTCGCCGACGGCCGTCGAGGGCGCGCCGCTAAGGCATCGGAGGAGCCCGACGGTGCCGGAGCCGCCGTTGGCGAAGCAGCAGGCGCAAGCTCAGTGGGCAACGATGCCGGAGGAGCCGCATCAAATGTTGCAGGCGCAAGTGCAGCAGCAACAGCCTCAGACGCAACCTCAGCCACAACCACAACAGCAGCAACAACAGCAACAGCAGCCTCCGCCGATGAAGGCGTCGCTGCCCCTCATACCGGCGTTCGCGGGTAAGGGGCATACGCTCTACGTAGGTCTTTTGCTCTTGTCTGCTTTGGGTCCGGGGCTCACACGGGAGGACGCGCGCGCGTAGGTGAACAAGAAGCCGTACGCACGGCTGGACATGATCGGCAAGGGCGGGTCGTCGCGCGTGTTCCGGGTGATGAACGGCGCGAACGAGATCTTCGCGCTGAAGCGCGTCGCGCTCGACAAGGCCGACACGGAGACGATGGCGGGCTACATGAACGAGATCGGGCTGCTCAAGCGCCTCGACGGCAACGCGCGCATCATCCGCCTGTACGATAGTGAAGTGAAGCAGGGCGTGGGCAATACGAAGGGCCATTTGCTGTTGGTGATGGAGTGTGGTGAGATAGGTGAGTGTATGCGCGCGGGTGGCGTGGGGAGAGGGGAGGGATTGGCATGCTGATGCGGGGGTGTAGATCTTGCGAAACTCCTGCAGGAACAGCAGAAAGAGCCCATGGACCCTGTGTGGATCGCGTACTACTGGAAGCAGGTACGATTCCTGACTTGCGCGCCACCTCTCGGACTCGCGCTGACAGATTCGCCCCGCCCCGCAACCACAGATGCTGCAAGCCGTGCACGTCATCCACGAGGAGAAGATCGTGCACTCGGACCTAAAGCCCGCGAACTTCGTGCTCGTGCGCGGGCAGCTCAAGCTCATCGACTTCGGGATTGCCAACGCGATCGCAAACGACACGACGAACATCCAGCGCGACCACCAGATCGGGACGGTCAACTACATGTCGCCCGAGGCGATCGAGCTGCCCGACGGCATGCGGCGCCTCAAGGTCGGCCGGCCCTCGGACGTGTGGTCGCTCGGGTGCATCCTGTACCAGATGGTGTACGGCCAGCCGCCGTTCCAGGCGCTCTCGGTGTACCAGAAGATGAAGGCGATCCCGAACGAGGAGCACGTTATCGAGTTCCCGGAGTACGCGGTGCCGGTCGCGCCGAGGCGCAAGGACGCGCAGCCGACGGGCTCGCCGCCCCAGCGGATGGAGCATCTGAAGGTGCGCGTGCCGCAGAGCATCATCAATACGATGAAGAGCTGCTTGGTGCGCAACCCGAAGGCGCGCGCGACGATTCCGGAGCTGTTGCAGCAGAACTGGCTAGAACGTGAGTCTGAAAGGGTATTCGCTGTTGGGTGCTCTGTATTGATGAGATGGAATGGTTGCAGCCGACGGGCCTCCCGTGCCACCCCTTCCGCCATCGCCGCCGCCTCCTGAAACCTTGCTCCGCGAGGACGAGACGATCATCAACCCGCATTACATGATGCAGCTGCTTGCATATGGCTTCCGACTTGGGTGGCAGAGGGAAGATATGACTGAGGAACGGCTCGAGGAAGAGGCCAAGGTACGTCGTATCCGTAGTTGAGCCAACGTTGTGGGGTGCTAATGCACTGCACTCTAGCGCCTCGTGAGCGAACTTAAAGCGATCAACAACGGCCCTCCACGGTGAGCTGGCCTTAGAGATCCTTCTGAAGTGATCTCCCTTGCGTCCACCGCCCCGTTCGTCGTTCGAACGTGCGAGACGCGCTGCTGCGCCTCTTGCCTGCATCGGCTCCGCAGCCCAGGGTATCCTGCGAGGCTCTGCCGATGCGCTGAAGTTCTCGCGGATCGCTGTCCACGCAGCTCCCATCCACTGTGGGTCTGGGGCTTTGTGTCCTCTCACCGCCATCCGTCGCTCAGGTTGTATTTGTTTGATTATCTCGCTATGCTATGTCTTCGCGCTATCGTTGGGCCTTCGCACGCACCCTCTCCTCGCTTACTTCTCAACTCTGTTTTTCGCCTTCGTCTCTTTCACTTCGCATTCCCGGACCCTGCGCTAATACAGCGCCCCGGCCCCTCCCACCCAAGCATATGCGTTACAGGCAACAGCAGCATCCCCGGATACGGACTAGTAGGCATCTCATAGTGCATCTTCTCATCTCTCCTCTCTCTCCTTATCATCTGAACCGGCCAGCTCGGCCGGCTGCATACTGTACCACTATTAGTCTGCATCTGATCAATGTCGCTGTCCCGTATGCACACATCACACATGCCTGTATGTTCTTTATCGCATAGCCAAAAGATATTTAGATCGTCGCCCCAGTTCGCATGCAAGTACCCCCGCGAGCTCTAAGCCACTGGTGAGTACTTCTCAGCGCCTGGTATGACGGTGACAAGGTTCCATGCAACAGGATCCGGCAAAATACATTCTAGGACACACGTCAAGCCCAGTTAGACGCAAAGTCATGATCATGCACTGATGCAAAGCCCGCGGGAATGTATACACGCTGGGCACATACACACTGGACACAGCCACAGCAGAACGCAGCTTGGGTTGCTGTGCGCCTCAGCACGGGCGAGTTTCTTTCCTGCGGACCGGCTCATGTCGGACGAGGCGTGCAAGCAGCGTGTGCGGCGATGCAAGATCTGGCGCAAGCGTCGTGGACGAGAAGCACTGGCGCCTCGACATGCAGCCTTCCGAGGAGATAGCGCAAGCGGGAAGAAACGCTCCGCCGATGCTGAGTCCCGCAAGGGCATCGACAGCTGCGAAGATGCAAGGGACAGCATGCTGTAAGAGCAAATTGCAGCGGTATCGCCCCTTCTAATCCTGCCATCTGCTGGCCGATGCTCCATCGGAGAAGAAAGGGATCCAACCCAGGTTGGCGCCGCTCGGTTTCTGTAGGGTTGGTCACTGATCCTAGTATCTCGCAGGGCTACTCTGCAAATGCAGGAGATGCGTATGCACAATGAGTAACCTGAAGACAAGGGCAAGCGATCGAAAACCTGTACAAGGTTCATTGCTGCGTCTGTCGGCCATGACAGCATAGGCATCTCGCTGACGGCGTTAGGTTCCGCAGCGCCGAACCCTATATCCCTCCACATTGTCGCCATGCGCCGCTGCATATGCGACTGCCAGCGAGCAGTGCGAGGATATACAATAGGTGATCCGCTTCTGCGTTCTTAGGAGGCATTTCCGTAGCGCCCCTCATGCACCGCACATGGCACCTGGAGTCTTCCCTCGCAGTAGATGCGGAGAGGTGACAATGTCCCGGGCTTCGCTGCTCGGCTTGACAGTTTTCTCCAGAGAGCTGTACGTATCCCTTGCCTAGTCACCCTACCGAGCTGCCAGTTCCTCCACCCTTCCCTTTTTAGACCCGAAGCCATGTACAGCAGAACACAGGGCGCAGCGTGAGTGGAGGTCGACCGCTCCGCATGCACTTTGCTTCTCTAGGGTCTCCGAGTCTATGCCAGGAATTTTTGTCCTGCGGTGTCGAGATCGAGACATGACACTCCGCGGCGGTGCGAACTTAGTATTCGGCGAGCATTCATAAAACGCGCTCCGCGAGGGGCCTCTCAACAGCAAATCTGCAGATTCTCAGCAGGGTGAGCGATTTCCTGGCTCACATGAATGAAGCACTAACCCATGCTCTCCCAGAACGTTTGCGGAGATGCCGTTGACGATTCGCGACGTCGGCATCGTTCCATCTGTGGAGAGGTTTGTCAGTACAAACTACCTCCTCCGCCACGTTCTCGTCCTCGCACTCCTTGTAGTCTTGACCTTGTGCAGTTCAACAATCACCTATGCGCTCGTCCTCCACTACGGCCAGCCGACGCACTTCTCGTCCTCCGACCCGAGAGCGGGCTTCCAAGCTGGGTCAAGCGGCCGCGACACCATGGATATCATCTCCGCGAGCGCATCCACGCTCATCACCTGCGTCTACAGTTCCGTCCACTTTGACGTACCACGTTCTGCCGTGCACCGCCTGCCCCTTCTGAAGAAGCTGCGCTCACGGGACTACTGGCTCGAGCTCTGGACGAAAGTCTCTTTCTGGCTCCTCGCCATCTTCTCGCCTGAGATGCTCGTCGTCCATGCCTTCTACGAGCACATGCTCGCGCGGCGCGACGTCGCCTGGATGCGAGAGCACGGCTACAGCGAGTGGTCGCTTACCCTCGCGTTCGCTGCCGACATGGGAGCGCTCTCCCTGCCCCCGCCGGACGAGGGCCGCACGATTCGATCGGGCTTCGCCCTGCACGAGGAGCTGCTGCGCAAGCACGAGCCGGGCGCGCTGGACTGCAAGGCGCTGGAGTACGACCTCGCGGACCGCACCAAGGCGGACTCGCTGTTCAAGCTCCTGACGACCCTGCAGATCGTCCGCTTCTTCGTCGGATGGGTCGCGCGCACGGCGGCGAAGCTCCCCAACGCGCCGCTGGAGACCGTCACCTGCGCGTACGTCGCGTGCACGCTGATATACTATGGCCTGTGGTTCCAGAAGCCGTACAACGTCTCGGAGAGCATCACCGTGCGTGTTGCGCCTACTCTACGTCGTTCGAGGCAGCTTCCAGCGTTGTCGCCGACAGCGAGCGCGACGGCGAGCCAAGCGAAGCGGTCGAGGAAATGGGCACGGCCGTTCCAGACGTTCTGGGAGAAGGCGTGTGTGCCCTTCCTCGAGCCTCCGATCACCGAAACCGATCGCCTCCACGGGAGCGAGCGCATGACACAATCGAGCCCATGTAAGACCCTCGTCTCCTCCAACACATCATTCGCGGACGCTCACGAGTTGTCGTCACAGACCTGACACAGGGTTCGCTCATCGCCGCGGTCGCGAGCCTCTTCGTCGGGCTCGCGCACCTCGCGTGCTGGGACGTCGAGTTCCCAAACAGCAACGGGCAGGTGCTCTGGCGGTACTGCACCGTGCTCATCATCGTCCTCCCGCTCGTCGTGTGCGTGATCATCCTAGGGGCGGCCGTCGTGCAGCGGACGTGGGTGACCGCCGCGATGAACAAGATGGCGCTCACGCTCATCGTGACGTACTGCATCGCGCGGCTCATCCTGCTCATCCTGCTGGGGCACTCGTTCCAGAGCTTGCCACAGACTGTGTATGACACGCAGGACATCCCTTGGCTGTCGTTCATTCCGTTCATCCATTAGCTTTGGACACTGAGGACCCCGCAGCCCATCTCACATCCCCAGCCTCGTCTCCATGCCGCGGACTCGGATCGCACTCTACACTCAGCATACCTTGCCATGGACTTTCTCCTCGCAGCTGGCTGCGGCCCGAAGTCTCGATACGGACCGAACACGAGCAGCTTTCCCTACTTTCCCCGGTAACGGTGCTGGAGCGTCGCCTCGACCACTGGCAAAGGCTCAGAATGTATACCACATCTTGATATACCCCTTCTTGATGCGACTTGTCCCCAAGTCCGCGGCTGGCTTCAAACGTCAGGGTCGGTCGTAACGCGTCCCAGAGCATTTCCAGTATCGAGTGCGATACACAAGCATGTGACATTGGGGGTTTACCGACAGCATAATAGTCTGTCTGTGAGTACCCAAGTGCAGGGTCGTCGATATCTTCCGAAACATAGACAGTGGCCTCAGTCGAAACTCCTTGCTCCTCGTCACTGGCATCCTGGATACACGCACGCAGAGTCCACTGTTCCTCCAACCGGGGATATATTACAGCGCCAGGGTACCTGATCCTACAGACACAGGGGAAGAAGAAGCATCGACACAAACATAGTACTTAGGTAGCGATATGCACAACGCAGAACGCAGAACGATCGTACGCGCACCTCTCCCCCTCGCCGGAACGCGCCGCACGAGAGCACCCCGCCTGCGCGAGGTGCGCCCCACTGAAGCATGCATTGCGAGGCGGCGGCAGAAAGAGGGAGGGGAGGGGAGGGAATAAACAAGAATAACAGAAGCAAGTAGTCGGTGTGGGTTTGGGTTTGGGTTTGGTCGGTGTGCGAAGTGGGAGCAAAGAGGGAAGCAGCGACCCCGAGCGCGAGGATAAATAGCTAGCGAAAAGGAGGCGGAGGCGGGGGTAAGTCAGTGAGTGGCAGTCTGTCAGAACGAGCGCGCCGGGCCGGGCCTGTATATGCGGGGTAGAATAGAGCGGATAGCGATGCGACGCCGCGCCGCGCCGTGCGTCCTCCCATCCCATTTTCCCTTCCTTTCCCTCCTCTTCCAACATAACTCAGCAAACGAGAGCGCAGCACCGCTCAGTTCTTCTCCTTCTTCGCGAACCCGCCAAAGTCGGTCTCGCTCTCCACCGTCACGCGCACGCCCACGTTCGCCGGGTCCTGTCCCGCGCCCACGCCCACGCCGGGCACGTCGACGGCAACGGGCGAGTCCGCGGGGAAGATATCGCCCTCCTTCTGGTCGCGCCCGCCCACGGAGCTCTTCCCGTCCCAGTCCGCGCCCGCCTTGTCGCCGGCGCCGCCAAGCGGGACGGCGTACATCGCGGGCTGGTCCGCGCCGACGCGGCCGAGGCTGAGCACGGGGTTCGGCTGGCTCGGGGGCGGGCGCGCGGAGGAGAGGACGTGCGTGGTGTTGCCCGAGCGCGAGGGCGCGGACGAGGACGAGACGGCGTACGCGCCGCCCGCGGCGAGCGAGCCGCGCACGGCGAGGATGATGCGCATCGTCATGGACGCGGTGAGCACCGCGGCCATGCTCGTGACGATCGTGCGCACGGGGTCCTCGGGCCCGGTGGGGGTGATGATGAACCAGAAGAGCATGTTCACCATGTTCACGGCCCAGATCGCGCCGTAGAGGTTCAGCCCGTCGCGGAGCATGAGCTTCCAGTACGAGAGCTGCTTCACCTTGAGCGAGCGGAGGGAGCGGCGGACGGCGAGCGCGAACTGTTGCGGAGGGGTTAGTGCGGGCGTGGTGGCGGATACGAGACAGATACGTACCGAGACAGTGTAGGTGAGGGTGGCAGAGAGCCAGTAAATGCCGACCCAGTTAGCCTTGGGCTCCGCAATGCATCCCTGACCGTCCTTGAGGGGCGTAACTAGGGTGGCACACGACGATCATCAGTTCGGTCTTGTCATCTACACCCACGCCAACGGACTGCTCACCTCGGTAGAATCCACAGCAGATGGCGGTGACGACGACCTGGAGAGCGAGGAGGCCGCCCATGCCGGCGAGGACGCTGCGGCTCTTGTCGTAGATGGCGTGGATGCGGATCACGTGCACGAGCGAGCAGGCGGCGAGGAGGATAGCGGTGCAGATGGGCTCGAAGAGGTAGAACCGGTTACATTGCTGTGTGGTGACTTAGTTAGCACTCTGTGAAGACAGGCACGATAGCGTCGGAGCGTGGGTCGATAGAGAAGCCGTGCATGAGGCAAGCCCGAAGCGTCTCATCCTCCGAGGGCACCGGAGGGACACCCAGGAGCCATTTAGCGCACCGGCGGCTTTACTCGTAACAGGACTACCTGTGTCCAAGTGCAGAGGGGTACTCACGTCTGGTGACCACTTGGTATCAAAGAACGCAACGCCTGGAGACCGCACATATGAGCGCAGTGCTGTGAGAGCGATAGAAAGGTTACGTACCGACGATGGTGAACTCGACGGGCATGAAGACGCGGAGGAAGTGGAAGAGGATCTTGAGCGGGGGCCACTCGCGGGTGCGGAGGAGGCGCCATGTGCGGGGGGAGAGGACGAGGGTGTCCCAGGCGGCGACGGTGAGGGTGCAGACGTAGAAGTACTTGTGGGCGGAGAGATGCGGGGGGAGGTTGAGGTAGGGGGGCAGGATCTGGGAGAGATCCGGCATCTGGTCGCTGGAGTCTGTCGAGTTTCCTGCCGTCGAGTTCATGGCTGCGGTCTGCCTGAGAGCCGGGGGAGAGGAGGAGGAGGGGGCAAACGACGGCGGCGGAGGAGGAGGAGGAGGAGGAGAGGGAGGAAAGGGAGATGGAGGAAGGAAAGATAGCTGGCCGTGGGCGGTGAGACCTGTCGCCGGGGTCGGTGGGGAGGGCGGCAAAGTATACTTGTGCTGGGCGTCTACGGGCGCCTGATGATCACTGTCCAACGCCCTCTTCGATCACTTCGACGCTTCCAATTCCCCCGCTCTCTCACCACAAAATCCCACTATCCCGCCTTTTCGTTCGTGTCCGACGACCGAGCCACTCTGCACACACCAGCGCGAGCGCACGACGACGCACTGCGGGTGTGTCTCGAGCGTGCATGCAGCACGCTTCGTTGGCAAGCATGAATGTGGCCAGATGTGTCGTACGGGAAAGAGGCGTCGCCGTGTGTGCATTTGCGCCCGATCTGACAGCGTTCCGGCCGTCTGCGCCCCCATCCGAACCTTATGTGTCCGCCCGCATCGCCCCTGAATCCACCCGTCGTGCATCACTCTGACAGCTCAGGCAGTGCCCTCCTCTTCGTCCTAATAACAGCAGCGCCGTGTGTAGATCTATCACTAATACCGTGTCACCGGCAGCGCCCTCGTCCCTCGTCGCAATCGCCGTCAGCACCGTCATCGTCGTGCGGGACGCCCTCGACACCATCCCGTCATCCGGCATCCCATCCCAGTACACACCCACATTCGCAGGGCGATGGTAGCGAAGAAGGACCACTCGGTGTCGAGGTGCGCGAGCACCTCTCCACATGCTCATCGACCTCATTGACTACCGTCAGGACCCTCCATCCCCTCTCCTACCCTGCTCACCGCCCGGCATAGTAGTGCTTCCTCTGGCATATCACGCAGCTGACGGCCGCACACGGACATTGATTCTCATGAGGAGCACCGGAACACCCGGTCTCCGCGGCGCGGCGCAGACTGAATTCGGCGCAGCCCTCATCAAGCCTGCTTCGCAGCATTCGCATTCTTTTCCCTCCGACCGACCCGCGTCCGGTCAATACGCTCATGATGCGCATACAGTATTCATCGAATCCCCGGGCTCTAGGTCTGCGTGCCTGACCAGACAGGCCTGATCAGAGTGCTCGCCGCCACCGCTCGCCACCGGGGGACCGCCCATGGGGCCCCGCCGCGTCGGAGCGCCACCGCCCCGAACGAATCGAGTATGTGCTGTATACGGACCCTCATCGGCTTCTCGCGATCCAAGTCCGCGACGTCCAATGAAGGGACATGGCGACGCGTATATACGATCGCCAAGAACGTCAGTCCAGACGTGAATGCAATTCGTTCCTGGCCTGGAGAGCTGGAGAGCTCCCCGACGGCCGAAGAACTTCAAAGGCTGGGAGTAGGTCGCCGGGCGAGTTCCGAATCCGGCGATGCGACTTCCTGTTGCGAAGAATCATGCGACAGGTGATTTGTGAGGAACAACTCCGTGAGGTGGTTGTGGATGACCGACGGGTCCGCCAAGGTCAAGATGCACAGGTATGTGCATGTCGGAAACTGTCCGACATGAATGTGGCCGTTTGGATATCAGTGGTCCGTCGCGACATACCTAGGTGTTTTGCGGTCGTGTGTTGCTGTTTTACAACGCCAACAACACACTTCTCCTTGGAGAAAGGAGAAGAGGATACGCTGTGAAATCACAGCCTGCGGAAGTGATGTGTCGTTACTTATAGCTATCGCGAAGATGAGAGACACATCACAGGTGTCCTTCCGACATGATTTTTACTCTATACGAGAGCGTCACGTCAGATGGCTCCACAGCTGCTTGTCAATTACAGTCACCATCTGTACCTACCTATCTACCATACGTACACCGCGCGGCCGACCCGGCGAGCTACAACAACAGAGCACGTCCTGGGATTTACCGAACCGATTACCCACGACTACTTCCATGTCTAACATCCGCAAATCATCGCCGCGGGTGCCTGCATGACGATCTTCCGGACCCTCAGAATCCTCACAATCGCTCAGCGTTGCCGGGTACTGTGCTCAACTCCAGTAGCACCTCACTACCCTCACGTCAACAAACCTCTCCGTCGGACCGTGCGGAACATGTCCTCATCCCGAGCCCAAGAACCCGCCCAACCCGAGCGGCCCCTCCCAGCACCGGACCCCTCCGTCCTCCCCTCATTCATCCTCATCGCCCCTCCCCCGCGCAAACCTTCCACTTCGCCGTCGCTCTGCGACGCATGGCGCGCGGCGCTCGCGGAGCTGCCCGCGCCCTCGGTCGCGGCGCGCTTCGCGGTGAAGGAGGCGCGGCTCGACCCCGGCGCGATCGCGCGCGAGTTCGGGCCGTGCGCGTGCGTCGTGTCGCCCGCGAACGCGTTCGGGATCATGGACGGCGGGTGCGTGCTCACCCGTGCACCCCTTCTCGCCCACCCAGACTAGCGTGTCGAGCTGATCGGTTGCGATGGGTAGATACGACATGGCGCTGTCGACGGCGTTCAAAGTGGACGGGGACACCTGGGCACTCACGAACCACGTCCAGGACGCGCTGCGCGAGCGGCACCGCGGGTACCTCCCGCCGGGCTCGTGCGAGCTCGTCCCGCTCTCTTCCGCGCTCACCGCGTCGAACGCCCTTGAGTGCACGGTCCTCGCCGTCCTGCCGACCATGCGTGTCCCCGAGGACGTCTCGTGGCACGTCGACCTCGTGTACGAGTGCACGTGGAGCCTCCTGAGCGCGCTCTGGCGGTGGAACTGCGTGCCGGGCGGGAGGCCGGCGGGCGCGGGGAGGGTGGAGAGGGTGCTGATGACGGGGCTGGGGACGGGCACGGGGGGCGTGGGCTATGAGCGGTGTGCGCGGCAGATGGTGCTCGCGGCGCTGAACTTTGCGAGGGGGTGGGGGGAGAGGCCGAGGTGGGACGATGTGGAGGGGAGGGTGGAGGAGATCGGGCGTACGAGGACGCTGTGAGCAGGTGCTTAGAGGTACACATGCATACTGTATGATGCATTGGGATTGTTCCTGTGTACTATGCTCTCGCAAGAACCTGCGCTGCCCGTTGCGCCTTCCAGCTTGAAGCGGTTCTTGTGCTGAAAGACAGTCAGCAGCGCTCAGCTGAACTGAGTGGTGTACCCAGCCTGTGTTTCCTGGTCGTGCTGGAGTCTAGCCAGAAGAGCACTATTGATCCAAAGGAACACCTCCCGGCCCGAACGCTGTGGGCAGCGAGGACGTCACTTGGATCAGTAGTGATCCAACGGCAAGGAGGAGAGTGACTGCATGTCAGAGCTTGGAGAAAGCAGCAGATCCTGACGTCTGCACAGGAGCAAACAACGAGCGGGAAGGAAGAAGCTCATGCGCGGGGAGAAGCCGGGGGATAGGCAGACGCGTGCGTCACGGGAAGTCACGACGTGACAAGGCGCGCTGTCACACGACGCGACGCGATCGACTGGCCGAGCTGCAGCTTGCTCTCTACCACGATCGTCTTTGCCAAAGTCATTCCCTGATCGTTAAATCCGTCGACATGGCTGAGGCGACAACACAACTAGAAGTAGATATCAAGCAGAAGTTTGGCGAAGATCTCGACGACAATCTCCTCGCAGAATGTACGCCCCGTCCCATCACCTAGCCATCTCAGAGTCGTATTCGGGGTATTCACGCGTCGCCCGCAGGCGTGAAGCTCTGCCAGATCCACAACCTCTCCGGCGAAGACCTCTGGTACAAATGGGAGGCCGTCCGCTTCAACCGCGGGCCGTCCCAGTTCACCCTCAAGGACGTCGCGGAAGTGAAAGCAAAGATCCACCGCGACCTCGTCAAGGCCAACGTCGCGAAGAAGTTCGCGAGAGGGAACCTCGCGGGGCCGCAGTCCAGGCAGTTCGGCATGCCTCAGGCGAGAGGTGGGGGGAGGCCGAACT
The DNA here is from genome assembly GCA_022385765.1 of Trametes cingulata. Lineage (NCBI taxonomy): Eukaryota > Fungi > Basidiomycota > Agaricomycetes > Polyporales > Polyporaceae > Trametes > Trametes cingulata. The sequence goes on from MU278056.1 coordinate 40,194, forward strand.
TGGGTGCGGGTATGGGTGGGGTGGGACCCGGGACGCCGGCGAAGCAGCAGGTGCGCGTGCAGGATGGGTTCGACTTGCCGAGGATGGAGGAGTGGAAGGGTCCTGTTGCGGGCCCGAGTCGCGTCAACTTCGTCGGGCCACCCACGGATGAGGAGGCGCGGAAGAAGCGAGCATGTGAGCCTACCTCTCAACCTCGTTCTATGGGCTTAGCTGAGACTCGCGATAGATCGCTACATGTATGAGAAAGTCTCGGAGAGGAGCGAAGGTACGTGATTTCATGCAACACTTGATCCATAACGACTGAAGGAAGAGCCTCAGTCCTCGATGACCGCATCGACCACTTCGGCGAGCTCGTCAAGTCCTACTACGACATTGAAGAGCTCGGAGACCCCTCCGCCGTAACCGAGGTACAGTTTCCCCCTCTTCCATCATACACCCTACTCACCCCTCCCACTCGTACAGGAAGACACGACCGTCGTCGGCCGCATCGTCCTCGACGCCGAGTCCGCCTCCTCCACGGGCCCCGTCAAGCTCAACGAGGCCTCGCTCATGCTCGAGTCCTCGCGCATGATGGGCTCCGGGGCGCGCGTGCCCCTCCGCTTCGACCCCGCCGTCAAGGTGCGCCGCGGCCCGCGCAATGCGGGTGGGGTGGGCCTGTTCCCGGGCGCGATCGTTGCGCTGACAGGTAAGAATGGCGGCGGGGGCGCGTTTGTGGCTAGTGAGATTCTGTCGGTGAGTTGCCGCTTTGGGAAGTGGGTATATGCGGCGTTCTGATGACGACCGGGGGGATTTGTAGCTTCCACCGCTGGACCCGCCGTCGGAGGGACTCGTGAAGAGCGAGACGGGAGACACGAGTTTCTCGATGTACGTCGCCTGCGGGCCATTCACGCCCGACGCAGACCTCGCGTACCGCCCCCTCCAAACCCTCATCTCCATGCTCAAAACCGCGAAACCCGCAATCGTTCTCCTCGTACGTCCCCTCTTTCCTTTCTCTCTCTCTCTCGCTCACCCGCTCAGATCGGCCCGTTCATCGACGCCTCACACCCCTCGATCAAATCGGGGGACGTCGACGCGCCCCCGCGCGACATCTTCCGCACCGAGCTCGTCGACCGCCTGCGCGAGTTCCTCGACGCCGCCCCAGGGAGCGTCGTCCTCCTCGTCCCGAGCACGCGCGACATCCTGAGCGACCACGCGGTGTTCCCGCAGTGCGAGCTCCCCCGCGCGCTGTGCGGCGACCCGGTGAGTCTTCCTCCACACTTCTCGGGCAGAGGCCGGGGCTGATGAGGGATGGGAACACAGCGCGTACGGTTGCTGCCGAACCCGACGAGGTTCACGGTGAATGGTGTGCATTTTGCGGCGAGTAGTGTGGATGTGCTGTTTCATCTGCGCAAGGAGGAGTTCTTCAAGCGTGCGGAGGAGGTCGACCCGCTCCCTTCTGCAGCAGGGTCGGACGCGCCCGACGCGATGGCGAGCCTTTGCAGGCACGTCCTGCAGCAGCGCAGGTACGCTTACGTTCTCTCCTTTCCGCGGCGCGGAACAGAGCTGACGCGCCTGTGCGGCGGACAGCTTTTATCCGATCTTCCCCGTCCCGCACGACCTCGCGCACGAAGTGAACCTCGACGTCTCGCACTCGGAGCTGCTCTACCTCTCTCCCTCGGACGACAACTATGACGACTCGGAGGGCCGGGAAGACCCCACGCGCGCACGCTGTGCTCCGGACGTGCTGATCGTGCCGAGCAGGCTCAAATATTTCTCGAAGGTGCGTGTCTCCGCAAGACACGCTGAGCAGCACGGGGGTTGATGATGTGCCGTGTAGACTGTGGACAGCACACTGGCGGTGAACCCGTCGTTCTTGACGAAGGCGACGTACGCGGTGCTCGAGTATGCGGGGCATACGGCTCCGGGACCCGCGAAGGACCGGATGACGGTGGAGATTCGGAGGTTGGAGGGGTGAGCCTTGGAGCAGTGCGTGATATCTGCCGTGTTCTATAGGATGTGCGAGTAAGACGCATACGTGGTATCCGTGATCCCCGCTCACTTGTGCTCGCAGGTTATGATCTGTTGTATACCTATCCGATAATCTTGTGATGATGTATGTGCGCGCTCATTCCATCCCTATTTGCAACTAAAGTCGGAGCGTGATCATGAGCGGTATCTCTCAGTCACACGGGCCACCTCATGTCGACTTCGCTGAACAAGCTCGCTTGTGGCGGGCGCCGCCGCACCAGCCGTTCTTGTATCTCCATCTGTCCACCATGCACCTCTACAATCTCACCGTGCAACCACCTACAGCGATCACAGACGCGATCGTCGGCAACTTCTCGTGCACGCGGCAGCAGGAGGTCCTCGTCTCGCGCGGGACGAGGCTCGAGCTCCTCCGCGTCGACCCACATACGGGGAAGCTGTCGACCGTCGTTGCGAGCGACGTTTTCGGGTCTGTACGTTCGCTTGCGGCGTTCCGGCTCGCTGGAGATCTCAAAGGTACGCTTCAGTCTCCGCCGCGATCATGCAACAGCGTGCTGAGGCAAGAGGTTTCCCCACCAGACTATATTGCCGTAGGATCGGATTCAGGACGCATCGTGATCCTCGAGTACGACCCTCAGACAAACAGCTTCGTGAAGGTTCACGAAGAGACATACGGAAAGTCTGGCGTAAGAAGAATTGTGCCAGGACAGTATCTCGCCGCCGACCCGAAAGGCCGCGCGCTCATGATTTCCGCCATGGAGAAGTCGAAGCTGGTGTACATATTGAGCCGTGACGCCAACCACAGGCTCGCGATATCTTCTCCGCTTGAAGCTCGCACGGATAACACGATCATTCACCATGTAGTTGGCTTGGATGTTGGGTACGACAATCCGACGTTTGCAGTGCTGGAGGTCGACTATACCGAGGCGGACAAAGATCCAACCGGTGAGGCCTTCAGGAGAGCGCAGAAGGTACGGAAGGACTCAGCATGCCCTTGTCCTGAGAGCTTAATTTGCTGACACGGCGTTGGCAGATGCTCACTTACTACGAGCTAGACCTCGGCCTCAACCACGTCGTGCGCAAGTGGAGCGCGCCCACAGACCGACGCGCGAACCTGCTCGTCCAAGTGCCAGGAGGACAAGCGACATCGTCTGATCGCTACGACGGACCGTCCGGAGTGCTGGTCTGCTGTGAGGATCATGTCATCTATCAGCACATGGACGCCCCGCCGCACCGAGTACCCATCCCTCGTCGAAACTACCCTTTCCAGGACAAGGAACGTGGGCTCTTGATTAATGCTGCGGTGATGCACAGAATGAAGGTACGTGGTTCAGCCCCCAGATGTGCACGTATTGCTTATGTTCATCGCGCGGTTAATCAGGACGCATTCTTCTTCCTGTTGCAATCCGAAGAGGGCGATCTGTACAAGGTCACGATCCAACACGAAGAGCAAGAGGGCAGAGCCCTCAAGATCAAGTACTTCGACACTGTCCCTGTCGCATCGAGCCTGTGTATCTTGAAGTCCGGCTTCCTGTTTGTTGCAGCGGAATTTGGGAATCAGTACGTACGCCTCTTGCCCTCCCATTGCCGGATATTGACGTCGCTGTAGTCACCTCTACCAATTCCTCAAGCTGGGCGAAGAAGACGATACACCGCAATACTCGTCGACTGATTATCCGAGGTTTGGTATGGCAGACCCCAAGTCTCCATTACCTCACGCTTGCTTCCGGCCTCACGCATTGGAGAACCTTTCTCTCGTTGATGAGCTGGAATCGTTGAACCCGATCATCGACTCCAAGGTTCTCAGTTCACTACCGAGTGCCACAGGAGCACCGCAGATTTTTGCTGCGTGTGGCCGTGGTCCGCAGAGTACCCTCCGTATTTTGCACCACGGCCTAGAAGTCGACGAGGCCATTCACTACAATTTGCGAGGCACGCCGACGTCGGTGTGGACGACGAAGCTTAGGGAAGAGGGTAAGTAGTCCGCGTATGTCCAGCAGACTGATATGCTGAGGAGAACCTACAGACCACTTCGACGCCTACATCGTTCTATCGTTCAACGACGCCACTCTGGTACTCTCGATCGGTGAGACAATAACCGAAGCCGACGACTCCGGATTCCTGACCACGTCCCCGACCATCGCCGTACAGCAAGTCGGAGCAGACGGACTACTCCAGGTGCACCCGAACGGTATTCGCCACATTCTTGCCGACAAGCGCGTGAACGAATGGAGGGTTCCTCATGAGAAGTCGATCGTGACTGCGACCACGAATAATCGGCAGATCGTCGCTGCCCTGAGCAGTGGCGAGCTGATGTACTTCGAACTTGACCTCGAAGGTCAGTTCAACGAATGTCAAGAGCGCAAGGTGATGGGGAGCAATATCCTCTCCCTCAGCATTGGTGAAGTACCAACAGGAAGGCTACGGACGCCGTACTTGGTGAGTCATACTTGCGTACCTTGAGCCACTGGCAGTCCGTTCATGTTCTGTGGCAGGCCGTTGGGTGCGAGGACCAGACAGTCCGCATCCTCTCACTGGATCCGGATAACACACTCGAGGTCCTCGGTATGCAGGCGTTGAGTGCTCCGCCCTCGTCGATCTGCATTGTAGAGATGCTCAACACGACTTTCGTCAACATCGGGCTACGAAATGGTGTTCTGCTCCGAACCGTACTGGATTCAAGCAATGGCCAGTTGACAGACTCCCGTTTGAGGTGTGTTGCGCACGCTCCGTCGGGACTTCGATGTTGAGGATATCGTCTAGGTTCTTGGGCACTCGGCCTGTCGAGCTCGTTCGCGTCTCCGTGAACGGTAACCTGGCCGTCCTCGCGTTGTCGTCGCGAAGCTGGCTCAACTATACATACCAGAATGAGATGCACTTCACGCCGCTCATCTACGAAAACCTCGATTCTGCTTGGACATTCTCCTCAGAGCTGCTCACCAATGGTTTTGTTGGGGTGTCAGGGAGCGTTCTGCGGTACGTCTTGTACTCAGTACTCTGCGCCGCGGTCACTCGCTGACGCTTTCGAAGGCTGTTCCGCGATCTGAAATTGGGCACCAAGTTAACACAGGACATCATATCCCTTGATAACACTCCGCGGAAGTTCGTAGCTCACCCAACCAACGCTCTGCTCTACTTGGTCGAAGGCGATCACCGAGCATACAGCACGTCTGCCGCTGAAATAGAGCTCGAGAAACTCGTACGAATGCCATGGTTTTGTCCTGTGAGGGTTTACATGCTGAAATCTGGCCCAGCACGCGAATGGCGCATCTTTCGACCGAGATATCCTCGAGCTGCCACAGAGGGTGTTCGGGCGGCCGAAGGCGCCAGCTGGGACCTGGAAGTCTTGCATTCGCGTCATCGACCCGGCTGCGGTGAGTCAGCTTGCTCAGCATCCATACTGTGTCGCTGACACTTTCTTGCGACAGAGACGGACAGTACACGTTATCGAGCTGGACAACAACGAAGCAGCGTTCTCGATAGCCGTGGTACAGTTCGCGGCTCGCGACAATGAGCTTCACCTCGTTGTTGGTACCGCGCAGGACACGCTCCTTTCACCGGCCTCTTGTACTTCTGGATTCTTGAGGACGTACAGGTTGCTACAGGATGGTGGCAGCTTGGAATTGGTTCACAAGGTCCGTGTGCAGCGAATTGGGAAAAAGGGGGTAGCTGACCATGTAACAGACGGAGATCGATGACATTCCGCATGCATTACTCGGCTTCCACGGAGTAGTAGCTGCGGGAGTGGGCAAGTCCCTGCGGCTGTACGAACTCGGCCACAAGCAGCTGCTCCGCAAGGCTGAAAACAAGGCGCGTCCAGTAATTCTGACGTACAACGTACTATCGACTCACGGGATGAGTTAGAACTTCACAACGACCATCGTCACGCTGAATGCGCAAGGTTCCCGCCTTCTCGTGGGCGACATGCAAGAATCCATTCATTACGTGGTGTACAAGCCAATTCAGAACCGTCTCCTGATATTCGCGGACGACACACAGCCTCGCTGGATCACCACGACAACAATGTTGGACTACCACACCGTGGTAGCTGGCGATCGATTTGGCAACATCTTCGTCAACCGCTTGGACCCCAACGTGTCTAGCCAAGTTGACGACGACCCTGTCAGTGCAAGAATCATGCACGAGAAGGGCGTCCTCATGGGTGCCCCGCACAAGACCACTCTGCTTGCTCACTTCCATGTCGGCGACATAATCACCGGTCTGCACAAGGTGTCGATGGTCGCCGGTGCTCCGGAGGTAATCCTATATACTGGGCTTCACGGAACCATCGGCGTTCTCGTCCCGCTTATCTCCAAGGAAGACGTCGACTTTACGACAATTCTCGAGCAGCATTTGAGGGCGGAGCAGCTCAGTCTGGTCGGCCGAGACCATCTTGCGTGGCGAGGTTACTACGTCCCAGTGAAAGCGGTCGTAGACGGTGATCTGTGCGAGATGTATGCCCGTCTTCCTCCGCATCGACGGGGTGCCGTCGCAGGCGAGCTGGACAGGACCGTTGGAGAAGTTCTCAAGAAGCTAGAGCAGCTCCGGGTGACGGCGGCAGGGTTTTAGGGAAAGATCGGAGCCTCGTTGGACGAATTGCATGTACACAGTCTCAGGCTAGATGGGAGCTGCTTCTGTTGTAAATCAACAGTGATCGTTTGTCAGGGCTACTCACATAAAAAGAGGGCGTGCAGAACCATTCGAAACGTCGCAGCGATGTGGTTAGCTGAACGTACACGCTACCAGGCTGAGTTTCATTCCACCTCAGGTATCGGCAGCCCCGCAGCCTTCGCAATCCGCACGACGTTCTCCGCCTATCGACCGGAATTCGCAGCTCGTCAGCACGCGCCCTAAAGCGTACACCCACCCAGAACTTGAAGAGAACGCACCTGCTTTATCATAGGCGCATCGATCATCTCCATTCCGCCGCCCTCGAGCTCGAGCCCGGCCGCGCCCTTATTCGCGAGGTGCGCCTTCTCCATCTGCTTGAGGATGCGCGCGGCGCGGAGGATCTCTGAAGGGATCGTGAATGGGCGGAGGAGTCAGCCTCTCGCGCGATAAAGGGAAGGTGACCACGAACCTTTGGAGCTGGGCACGAAGGTGGACTGGATGATGTCGACTTGGCTGGGATGGATGGCTTGCTGCACGCATACGCCCAGTCAGCGACCCAAAAACTACAGTGAGGGCTTGCTGGAGAGCCACCTTGCCAGTGAACCCGAGCCGTCGACCGTCCTCACACTCATCCCGCAGGTACTCGAGGTTCTTATAGTTCACGCACACCTACGTTTCCCAGCACCACACTCGTCAAGCAAATCCCAATTGCTGTCTGTGGGGGTGCATGCTGAACGCACCATGTCGATGGCCTTCAGCCCGAACGCCTTCGCGGTCACGACGATGTGCGAGCGCGTGTAGAGCAGCTCCTGGCGCGAGGTCGTGCGGATGATACCGGTGTCAGCGCAGTCTGTTCAGTGAAGCTCAGCATTGCATCCTCTTCGGTACTGCGGCACGGCTACTCACAGTCCTCCGCTGCGAACTACAGCAACGGTGTGTCTTGTTGAGTCACCTTCGGACAGGCCAAATCGGCGGGAAGTGGGACGCACCAGCAGGGCAGACAGCCGGCCTCCGAGTGCAGGCCCGTATCTCGACTGCCAGCTCGCGATCTCGCCGATGTTGTACATGGCTTTCGCACTCTCGATGCTCGCGACGATCTGAACAGGCGGTCCCTCCGGGTTGCGGAACTTATGGCCCTTATATGCTACGAGGATTTCCTCGGATACTTGATCGAGGTCTCGGGCGGAGTGGATCTTGGGCAGCACCAGAGTACGTATGCAGGGCAAACGCATCTGTGGAGGAGGACGTCAAGCATTAGGATGGGCAAGAGCATATAGGCATGGCCACTTCTGCTCACAGCTTGCAGGATGTCCTCCGCGAAGAAGGGCGTGGTGTTGGAGTTGAGTCTGATAGCGATGCGCTCATGGGATGGTAGGTCGGAGGCACGGGTCTTTGATTGTACTACTTCATGAAGGCTTTCACTCTAATCTGCATAGGTGCACTTACTGACAAGAAATGGGCAAGCCTGCCCCTGGCCCCGTTTTTGTCTGCTGGCGACGGGGGCACGCTGTCTTCCAAGTCATAGATGATCACATCCGAGTTCGTAGTCAATGACTTCTCCAACATGCGCTCAGCCGTCGCAGGTACTGCCAGGGAGCAGAGTGGGTATGCAAGCCGATGCAAACACACCCAGTATGGACACACCATAGAGGTATGAACGACCGAGAGATTCCCTCGTGTCCCCTCTCCTCAAGGACGAGCCAGAGCCATGGGTTTCTGTGTGCACATGGGATCCAAGCTCATGAAGATGCTACTGCGGATGGTATTGTCACGGCTACCTTGACTGCCATTCAGACCACCTCCAGCATTGCCCGTTGTCGTTGAGAACGAGGTCGCCTGTGCTCTACAGCTCAGAGTCGCATGCAGTGGTAGTCTGAGAGAAAGCGGGCGCCGGCTGGCACGGAGCATGGTGGTTGCAAGCAGGGTCAACAGCGCACGCGTGAGTTTCGAGCTTGCGAACCTCGCTGGTCCGAGAAAGTCGGAATACAGACAACATCGTCATTGCATCGCCACCCCCGCAAGCCAACTTCGCCACGATTTTGTTCGTCCAGCGACTCGACTTTCGCTCGTAAAACGGTCACTTACAGCGATGCACACCCTGCGGTACGTCCTCGGGCGCTTCCTATCTGCGGCTGAGTCGCCTTTACGCTGTCGAATCCTCAGACCTTCGCTGCTCACCGCTCACCCGTTGGTACCAGCGAACTGTGCCGTGCTCGCGGGGCCGTACGGCTGCCCATAATAGCACGACTTGTATCGTAAGTGAACCATTCCTGCGAGCGCAGCACGGCGCCGAGCTCCGTATCACAGCATCAGCACTCAGTGGCCTTCTGAGTAAGCCACTGTGTCGACATCGGACGGAAAGTGTCCGAAATTCTCATACGCGCATTCGTGGCCTTCTACTGCAAGTTCGAGATGCGAGCCGTCTGCTGGCTGCTCAAGCATATAAATACCTCGGACGGGCAGACAGGGCTCCCCAAGTTCTATCACTGAGAAACGGGCCCCTCATTAGGCACTTGTCCACCTGTTCATACTACTAGCTGCCCCGACACCAAAGATGCCATCCTACGCTGTTGTCGGTGCATCCAGAGGCATTGGCCTCGAGTTCGTCCGTCAGCTGGTCAGCCATAACCTATCCTGCACGCCTGCCCATTTGCTGATGATGTCTATCCAACAGGCATCCAGACCCGACACTACTGTCTATGCCGTAGTGCGCAACGCAAAGTCACCTTATGTGCTTCCAATTGCAGAGCAACACAAGAATGTACACATCATCGAAGGAGACATCGTGGACCATCGCTCTATCTCCATACGTCTGCCGAAGTATGCGGCGTGCGTACGCTCTGCTCATGCCGTCTCTTCCAGCGGGCTGCGGAGGAGATCTCAGCCATCTCCCGAGGCACCCTTGACGTGCTCGTTCACAATGCTGCACGTACGAACGGCGACAAACTCCGCCGAGGATACAATGACTAGTAAGTGGCCCGTAAAGCCCCAGTTTGACGTCCTACTGAACACCAGTCAATGTGCCTTCCAGCAAGGATCTCGACGAGCTGGATGAGGACTTCATCGACGCCGTGAGTACAAGAGCTTCTTTCGAGCATTCAGTATCTCATGTTCGTCACGGAACTTACGTCCCCTACAGTACAAAGTGAACACGCTGGGCATCATCCACAGCGTGTCCGCCTTCCTGCCCCTCCTGAAGCGCGGCGCCACGAAGAAGATCGTCGTGATCGGCACGGCGGGCGCAAGTGTCAAACTGGCACTCGTGGCTGGGTCGGCGGACGTCGCCGCGTACTCCGTGACGAAGCTCGCGGGCCTCATGGTCGCCACCAAGTACGCGGTGGGCCTGAAGAGCGAGGGCTTCACCGTCGTCACCATCCATCCGGGCGTGGTGGACACCTCGAAGACCGCGACAGAGCCCAGTGTGTATCTCGTCTTCCCGTCCCATTCCTGCCCATCGGACCGTTTGCGGCCTTGCTGACGGTGAACCGCAGTGAACATCGACATGCACGCCGTCGTGGCGAAGATGAAGGAGCGCGGCTTCAATGCCGAGGTGCTGACGCCGGCTCAATCTGTGCAGGCTCAGCTGCGCATCATCGATGGGCTCACCCCGGAGAAGAACGGCGCCTTCCTCTCCTATAACGGGAGCGAGTTGGCATGAGCGGGCGTGTGTGGGCTGGCGCAATCATCTTCGGAGTCGACGCTAAGACACTGATACGCATGTTATGGTAGCGCGGTGGAATCATGCATCAGTATTGGATTGGAGGCGCTATTCGTGGTGGTCATGCATGATGACGAGTGCTCGTGGCTACCCTGTTGCTCTCTCGAACGTCCGACCTGAATGCTGCATATACAAGCAGTACACGAAAGCGGCCCATGTCAACAGGCTCCATACCGAACTGAGAGGAGACACATCTTGCAGTGCGAGTAGAGTGACTGTATCTAGCCAAACGCTTGACGTCTCAGTCAGCTCGCGACCAACACTGTTGCACTGGCATTGACTCACGGTCAAACTCGATTTCGAAGATCAGGGTGACCCTGCGCTGTTGGCATTCGCGAAGTAGCGATGCCAGCTCTCGTCGCATGCGAGCAGCTTGCTCTTCAGCGTCTGGCACAGACTTGAGATCGAACCAGAGTCTCTTCAAGACGGTGATATTCTCTATAGTCCTCAGGAGCGGCATGTTTGACAAGAGCCTGTCCAGATCCACCAGGTGCCCGCAGAGGATGTCTTCAGATTCGGGAGTGCCACTTAGACCATATTCCAACGAGAGCGCCCTGACGTGCGGACTGCGAATGTTCGTGAGGACGGTTAGAATCCAATCGTATTTTTCTTGATAGTTGCCTGCGAGATGCAACCATTCGAGAGCCGTAAACCGCGTGATGCCTGTGGAGTATCTCAGATGTTTCTGGCCATCCCACACGAAAGGAACGGTCTGCGGACTCACAGTCATACGTGTCAACCGGATCATATGTGTCACGGCGTTCCTCGGGGAGATGTGGCCCCATGCGGAGGAACCTAATCGAAGCTGGCATGATCTGGAGGAAGGGGTCGTATGCGAGATTCCCGTCCAGCTGTTGGGCTCGCCGTCAGTGCTCTCTTGTGCCTCTTTCCGTAAGGAAATCTACCCACGCTGAGCTCTATCAGATTCTTGCAGAAACCTGGTTTGATCTCACTGTGCTCGTATACAGCCAGATCCACCCAGAAGCATTCTGAGATGGTCAAGTATCGTACGTGGGACATGCCCTCGAGGTATCCGACAAGCTCCCGGAAGGAATCGAAGGTCCAACCCACGAGACCTAAGGTCCTGGCTGAATTGGCCCGAAGGAACTCACGCAACAAAGAGTGTATCGTGGCGGAGATTCCGCACACGTAGCGGAGGTAGAGCTCGCGCAGGTTGGGCAGGTTGCCGATCGCTTTTCCAACCAGGACAGGCAGCGTATCCGCCTCGCCATGCTCCTCTCGGTTGGACAGATCAGCTTGCAGGCATTTGACCAGCATCCCGAGCTCCAGCGAGCAGGATATTGTCCTGAAGAAGGGAACGAATGCCGTCGGCGGGTGATGTTGAAGGAAGACCTCGGAATACAGGTGGTGGCGTGCTCTGCGCAACCAAGCAGAGCAAGTTAAGGCGCATGCTCGAAGAGTGGCGTACATGTGGTTCCCATCGACTATGGAGACGGCGTCGATGACTTCGAGGCACACGTCGAGCGGCAGTACGGGCTTGTGCGTGGAGTTTAGCGCCATAGTTGCGGGAATAGGTGGCAGAAGCGGAGCCTAGACGATCGGTCGGGTACGTCAACTTGCAGCAGCTCTGGACGGATACGGCATTGGGGCAGGGGTGGTCAGAGGAACTTGCTATATAGGCGTCGAGGCAGTGGCGCGAACACAAGATGTTTGTGAGTGATGCGCCTCTACAAAGCAAGCGAGCTTGGCTAAATCATTGGTTCCTTGGGACGAAGATAGACATTGTTCAAGTTAGTGAAGGGGGGGGCTCCTCTTCCTTGAACCACCACCATGGTCAGTTTTCCCACGGTCGAGCTGAGCCCTCGAGCCGTGGGGATGCAATTTATTGCTCACTTGCCACCCTATGCGATGATAACTAAGTACACCAGACCCCATTTCGCCGTCACAGACGTGCTTCGAGCACACAGGCCTTGGCCTGCGCCTTAGGGCGAGCAGTAACCTGCATGACACGTAGTGTCTGAGCTTGAACATGAGCGCTAACCCGCCGAATAGGCGCTGGCCCACCGGGAATCGGCGTAGGCGTCCCGGCTGGGAGCTCCGTAAATCCCCTCACGGTGGGTCGGGAAGCAGTCACCGTTCTCCCCCGATCCCCCCCCGTGATGTGCGCGTGGAAGTCGCTCAGGCCCACACTGTATGACAGATTGGTAAGGTGGGCAAGAGCTCGTGAAGCCGCACGCGACAGTCTGATATGAGCAAGGAGGGGAGCACACCGACAACTGACTGTCTCTCCCTTTGAACATTGAACGAGCAAGAACTACAACTACTCTCTTTTCTCTGCATATGCCGTAACACACCCTCCCTGCTCTGGCCCTATAACTGAGCGCTCCGCCAAGCGCGCAGATATATCTGGGAGATGTGAGATCCAGCTCTAACTCAGGAAACGACTTACGTGGACGCACCAGAGTCTCTCTGACCAACACCCCCTCCTACACACTGTCCTCCAACCCATCTACCCCCCCCGTTGCTGTCAGATGCCCCCCCTCCTCCTCCTAGTGGTGGAAATCACATCGGAAGCTCACCCCGCGCCCTACGCGTCGACAACAAAGAAATACGTACCCCTCGTCATACCACCCGAGCCACTGGACGTTGGGCGTGTGGTCTCCCTCAGGACCCCTAAGCCTCCCCACACCGCAGAGCAGGCGATTCTGAACCCAGGGAACACCACGACACCTCTGGCAGTCGTTGGAAGGATTGTGGGCGAAAGAGCGACAAAGGAAGGAGAGATCGAGCTGGTGGTCAAGAATGAAGCTCCGAACCCGCGCGTCAAGTACGCACACATACATATCCGACTGTTCCCTGGAGTGCCGGGTGGTGGCGGAATTGCGAGCGAACTCACAAGAAGACTCGCAGCGGTGGCTGGGAGCCTCCCGGACCGAAACGGAACGGATGGAACTCCGGAGGATGCCGGGCGCTTCATAAGCAGCGCGGACGCGAGCGTGGGCGCGAGCGCTTTGACCAACCCGTGGGCGCCGGAACTGACGGAATGGGCAATTAGTGAAGCCCTCCCGCAGCCGCCGAGACGGTGGGTTGTGTGCGCGGCGCCGCCGCCCCCTGCCGGTGGGAACGTGTGGAACATGGACGAGCACGTCGCAGGCCACCCCGTACATTTCACCCCTATCCACACGCCCGCGAACTACACGAACGATGGCTCAATCGGATGGCCACGCGCCCCTGACCCCCAGTGGACCAGCGGCCGAGGAGACGAAAGCAGGAGGGAGCACCCCCGGTGGGAGAGTGCGCTCCCGCCATCTCTGCAGCGCGCGGCATACGACAGACGGAGGACACAGGGACGCTGAATGGTGGAAACGGAGTGCGGCGTCTTTACGAGAGTCTTGTACTGTTCTCGGATCCAGCACAGCTCCTGTACCGACCGGACGGTACGAATGCGTGTATACCGTACAATGCACGTGACAATCTGCCTAATATGGGCATGCACAGCACGGCGGCATCAAACTTTGTCCCGAAAACGACGAAGCCTGGCCTGTTTAGGAAGTGTGTCTACTTTGCAAGCATCGCCAGCCCCCACCGTCCAATAGCGAGAATGGCTGGACCCCGGCCCACTATGCGTCCTACGCTAACGAGGCGAGAGCTGACAGATGTAGCCGTAATGTGGAGCGAGAGCGGCTCGAGGGCGGGAAGTGAGTCCCCGACGCTGTCGCTGGTCACATAAACCCCCAGGGCTTCCAGCAAGCCCTCAGTTTCCCCCCTCGACTGCCTAGCTCCTGCTCTCCCCCCCAAGAAATCTAAACCGCCATGTCCACCCCCCAGCGCAACTCTGCCCCCTCCACGCCGATGCTAAGGGGACAAGGCAATCGTTTTGCAGTCCTCGAGGACGAAGGAATGCCCGTCCTGACGGCACAGTCAGTCCCTGCGACGCCGCCGCCGGCCTACGACCAAATCTTCGTCCCGACTGTGCCGGCGACCGCCCCGGTTTTCGGAGCAACGTCTTTCCCGCCGCTCCCGTCTACCAACGGAGCCCCTGTTGTAAGTCTCTCTGCGATGTCCCATTATGTGACATGTCCCAAATGTCTCGACAAACAGGCAAACGTGTGGGCTCAAGGCAGAGTCCCCTACTCTGCGGCACACATCGAGAGGCCGTCACAGTCGGCCCGTGCCGTCGCCACGCGCAACGCTGACCTCGCCGCCCGGCGTGCAGCACGCAACGCCGCAATCAGCGAGGCCCTGCGGCAGGTACAGGAAGAACGCAACGCTAGACTCCGTGCGGAGATGGAGGCCCTGGCAATCGGGGCACCTACGCCGAACGTTGTGGCAGACAATCTGGGTGACCGCTCTGCGGCGACGCTGGCAAGGGGTGACACCGAGGCCACGACTAGCATAACGGCTGCGCTCCCCACGACTCCCGTCGCGCTAGGCCGGCCTCAGCAGGAGCCCTCTGAACAGAGTAGCGTGGCCTCCCGGATGCCCGCGACCAATGCAAGCGTCGCCTCCCCCGCTACCCCGCCTGCTCCCCGCCCGGCTCCGCCGAACGCAGCCTCGACTCTCCCGGAAAGAGCAGACTCGCCGTCGTCCTCAGAAATGTACTGGACGGACGCCGACTATGTCCTGCCAGTAGATGAGGTGGCAGCCGACGACAGGATGGACGAGGACCCTACCAACCGGCCAGCCACCCCGGACGCCGCTCAAGCGACGAACACAGGGAGGCGGAGCACCCCTCCGGTCCCACCTGTAGAGCAAGGAGACACGGAACGCCCGCGCAAAGGCAAGAAGCGCGCTCGTCTCGACTCGTCATCGCCTTCGCCGGCGCAAAAGTCGCGCAGCCCCACCGCCGAGCTCTTCACTAGCCAAGTGCTAGAGTCGCGTCGCGACACACCTATCCAGGAGGCCGTGCAACGGAACCGACTGTGTGTGAGCGGATGGCCCAACGAGTCCGCGTCGAACCTTCCGAGAATCGGCGAGGCGGGCCCCTCCAACTATAACGGGTCCCTACCGAGCCGAATCCCACCTCCAGTGGTCGCCACGTCAGCTGCGGCGCAGAGACGCAGAGTCGCTAGGCGAGGAGTGCTGGAGGCAGAGACCCTGCGGTACGGCGATAGGCCCACGCGAAGTGCGGTCCCCTGGCCCCGTGGATCGCAAGGCGAGGATGCCATGAACGTGGACGACGCGAGCGCCCCACACGGAGCCCCTCCGCCTGATCTCGAGGATCTGTATGGCGACGTCGCAGAACCCTTCAGGCTGGACAACAGACCGAGCGCAGGCCTCCAGCTGACTGTGGACTCCCGTGGCCATGGACGCACTGGCCTGGACGGCAGGGGTCACACGACGGCACCCCCTGCAAACACCGGCCGCACAGGCGTGCACACGGCGGACCAAAGGGCTCCTGAGCCGCCCCGTGAGGACGAAGCGGGGGACGCTGACTCGGCCGTAAGGAACGCCTGGCAACCCTCCTTCTACGAGCTTTACCCAGGAGACACCCTGTCCAGACGACGAGAGCAGCTCCCCCCCAGGGCCCCCGTCGACGGAGCGCAACTTTTGACTAACGGATCGCGGCGCGGGCCATCGATCCCACCGACGTCCATGGCAACGTACCGTGCTCTAGGCCAGAACGCCCCCCCTGAGTCTCTGCAGTCTGTAGGGGCAGTATACTCGGCAGCCATGACCGACGATCTACAGGATGAGCTGTCGCAGCAAGGCCTCCCACCGATCCCTCACGCCTTCACAGTCCCCCCAGCCGACGGCTTCCCCCGTACAAACTTCAGCGACCCTGAGGCACTCAGAATGGGGATCTCAGCAGGCCGCCTAACGACGCTGAACGAGCAGGACGAGGGAACGTACGCGTTCGTCCAAATCTATAACGTCGCAGTGGTCAGAGGCCCGCAAATCCGTTTCCTCGCGGACGCGCTCTCAAACGCCCTCACGGCCATCACCGGGATACTCGAACCGCTCATCATTCCCCCTGAGCCGGACTGGTCAGCACCTGCTGCGCGGAGACAGGCCCCGCGAACGTGGATTGTCCTCCGTCTAACCCCGGAGAGCGTTGACAGGCTGGTTGAGAGAACGGTCTGGTCCTCAGTCGAGATCACTTTCTTCGCATATCGAACAGAGCCGGTAATCCCTCGGTACCTCTTCTCCCTCTCCGGCTTCACGCATGACTGGGACCGGGACGTCTTCAGAACCGTCCAGCGTGTCTTCAATACTAGCACCGTCCGGGCATCGATCGCGGAACTCGCGCAAGCAAATGTGGCCTACGCGAATGAACGGCTGTCAGACGTCACGACGGCAATCCTCAGGTCTCTAGTGGTCGTCGTCAACAACCTCAATAGCAACATGCTAATGGCAGCGGTGTACATGGACTCCCCGACGACGTCGATCCAGCGCTGGAGGGACTGGCGCGACCGCCTCGCCCGGCTGCCATACCAAACGACCTACAACAACATGGGTGTCCACCGCCGTTTCGCGCCGTGTGAGGGGTGTCATGCGCACGACCACCCGACCCACCTCTGTCCGTTCTCGCAGAACATCCCGGGGTGGAACGCGCCGCGAGCGGGATCCCTGCACTCCCACGCCCTCCCAGCCAACGCCCCGCAGCAGCCTGACCTATCGACGTACCAGCCACAGAGAGGAGGGGCGGGTTTCCGTTCGCATCGCGGGCAAGGCCGCGGTGGATACCGTGCGGGTGGAAGAGGAAGCGGCCAAGGCAGGAGGGAGCGCCGTGGCCCTGGCGACCGCGAAAGTTTTGCCCATGACGCCGTAGACCGTGATAGTTTCTATTGAACCGCCCTACTGCATACGGTTGTGCCATGTAGTTGTCTAAGCGTGGTATAGAATTGATGAACGCGCTCGTAAGCGACCTTGCTCACTGTCCTGCCCGCACGGA
>MU278057.1:0-26761 GCA_022385765.1 Trametes cingulata
GTATAACGGGTCTAAGGGGGGAGAATGTAAGAACCCGCGCCTAAGGGCGCGAGGAGGTGTTCGGCCTCTGGCCGTATTCCGCGCATCTAAGCGCCCATAGATTAGATAACCTGTAATCTACATCTATGCGTACGGTGCCCCAAGGTTCGGGACTTGGGCGCCTGGTGGGGGCAGACTTTCTGCACATCCCCACCATCCTTACGAGTACGCCGAGCCAATACAGCCCGGTCCAGAGTACTCCTAGGAACGGGGTAGCAGAGTCTCTTCGTCACTTTTACACCGACATCCATAGCCGTGACCGGCCCCTCATCGAGATCATCCTCTCACAGTATGTTTCTCATTGGTCTTCCACGGACGACATCGCTGACTGCGCCTCCCACCACAGATGGGGAGCGTCACGCTGAGGTCACCATGATCGCTTGCGCCTGTCTTCATCTATGCATACCGCCACTCCTTGTCTACGTAATGGGTTCGTGCACTAGACACAGGGATACGTTTATATTTCTGTTCTCCCAGCGCACTACGAGCACCTGCTGTAACTGAATCGGCCGTCGTCTCACATCCATCCGTTCCAGCGTGATTTCTCGTTCCACGCTGTTATGCACATCGTAGCATCGCGCGTGACTGTCTCTATGCACCCTTCAAGACTCATTCTTCGTGGTCATGAGTGAACCAATTGAGTTCTCGTCGCGTACCGTCTGATGTGATGCTATGATCAGATGTCGTACATGCTCCGGTGACGACCTGTCTACACTATCGGGCTACCGCATCTCACAACAACGGGATGGACGGATACAGATATACGAACATTGGCATCGCTCCCGATGAGCGACATGCAGTATCGTACTAGCACCGACCGGTACAATGGCACACACGGGCGCGCATCCTGTTCATGCGTATCGTTCCGTCACCGTTCGTCAACAGCACATCAGACCCCGAACGTCATCCTCGTCTCCAGAGAACCACCGTACGCCCATACTGACTGGCCCTTTCCCCCCCCGAAGGCTAACGCGCTGATGTAGGCAGGGTCAACACAGCTCCGCCGTCTCGAGTATCCGCCGTCACGCACCTGGCGGTGAAAGGTCGCGTTATGCTTATGGCGCAACCCGGACCGACTGCACCTCTGTATGGTAGAATGACCTCGAAGCCGACGTTATACGGGTGTCGTCGTTTACACTCCTTCCCTCGCTCATACAGAGATTGTCCTGTTCAGATCCGAGACAGAGGTGAGTGTTTCGCGAGACATGAACCGACCCTCATGCGCCCGTACCTGCCGGATCAAACGGTAGGATCCATGTCAAAGAGTCTCCGATGAATCTGCAGGGCCGTAGCTCGCCATTCAGTGGATTCAGCTGACGCGGACAGTCCTCCGCCAAGGCGAATCCCCGCGCCGCGTACTTCGCCTTCCAGCTCTCCCTCCCGTATGATTCGTTACCACTGCGGCAGACGTACGACACCTTACTAATGAATGTTGCCTTCGGAAAGATCGACATCGCGAAGGAACCCGTCATGAAGTTCATCACGGCCGCTAGAAGCAAATATTAGCCCTACCATGTGGCCCTGGTGTCAAATCACGTACTAGAGTGGAAGCCTAGGACGTGCTCATACGGCGAACCCTCGAGGGCGATCAGCTGAATATGCCGATCGCCTCTCGCCCACCCGATTTGCGGATCATCGAGGTAGAAGTCGAATACTTCGAACTGCGAGCCGAAGCGAACCTGTGCATCGGTGCCACTGCGGACCCGCCTATGCTGCATGCGTATGGAAACACCTAGTGCCGCAATATCAAACAAGTGGGGTCCATGCCCGCGAGGGCGGTACACGTAGCCCATCACCTTCAGCCAACGGCCGAGACGGAGAAGACCGGCAATGTTGACGAATATATCCAGACCGCTCGTAGGGATACGCGGTTGGCGGGCCATGAATCGCAGAGCTGCTGAACCAGAGATGATTGCGCCGTATCGATCTAGTACTTCTCCGGCGGATACACCGCAAGGAAACCACTGCGCGTAGAATCGATGGATGTCCCATGCGCGTCGGACATAATTCTCCATGCCGTAGTGCAGTTGCAGGTTGAGTCGAAACATGCGCATTATGTCGTCGGGCTCCAGGTACGAGAAGAGATAGTCGATCAAGTCGGTATCAGCAGTCAAGACAAACATCTCAAGCGTCGACACCGCCTGGAACTCCAGCGGACGACGGATACTGACTGCACTATCCATAAGGGTCAGTAAGTCAGAATGTGACGATCCCGGGCGTAAGATCACAACGTACTCGGATTCCGCACGCACTATATCGTCCCAGACCCCATGGGTTTCCCGCGCTAAGCAGCTTTTGCGATCACTGTTCTCGCAGCATCAAGGATCCCCGCAGCATCGACTACCGCGGCGCAGGCGCTCAGCAGGCACATCAGTTTGGACACTTTCGCACACCAGGCCCTTGATTCGCACAGACATCCTCCGCGGCGGACCCCACCTACCGAACTCGCACCGCGCACCGCAACACGCCGCGCTCGACATGTCGTACGGCGTCAACGCCACTTAACTTGGCGCGGACGAAACCTCCCGATTCAGCTCTCAGCGCTAGTTGCGCCAGCCACGCGATGGACCCACAACGCCGCACGTACACGCGGAAGCCTCGTGTGTCTCTACCGCCAGTACCACTGGTCACAGTGCTCACCGGTCTCGTACTCGACTGCTTCTGAGTACAATGCACGCCTTGTCTTCCGCTCGTACCGAGGTCGGGCAGTCCGACCACTGGTATGTTCGATGGCTCAAATGACACCGTCACCGGTGCTCGTAACCCCAGGCGGCCAAGCCGGACGGGCTCGCGAGAAGAAGATACCCGCCCGACTTAGTCCATCACCGGCTATCGTCCCCGTCCCTAGCAAAAGGTCCTAACCCACCGACGCTAGCTTCACATGTCGCGACGTACGTGCTAGACCGTTTCTCCTTCCCCTCCAGCCACGTCCCTAATAGACTTCACCATAACGTACGTCAGCACGCGTCGACTAGCCGCTTCTCTATCGCGACAACTCAAACGACGCGCGCAAATACGCATCACAATTCGGTCATGTCGTTCGGGACATCTCGCATTTCCACGTCCCTACATTTCCAGGCGGCAGGCTTTCATCCGTCGCCGGTAAACGCCAGGTACGTACGTCCATCACTCTCAGCCATTCGAGAAACCTCGTGTGATACACCCCAGCAGCTCTTTCTGCTGCACGAGTACTGCGCTATGATAGCGTACTCTTGGCTCTGTTGGCGGTCACCTCTCGCTGACCGCGCTACGCTGTGTCGCTAGGTGCGCACTGCTCTCAATACCGCATGCAGGTAAGCCCCCCTCTCGCGCAGCATCAGCTCCGCTCTGGCTACGCCTATGGAATCCAGCATTGCCGTACTCCTCATCACAGCGGCCTGTTCTCACAAGGGACTGGCGCAGCGAGCCCACGCTCTCTATATAAGTACCCCCGCTGAAAGCTCGAATGTCAGAAAGTTGCTACCTCGTACCTCTACAGATTTCTTCCTCCCCCTTTCTACATCAACACGATTCTCCTCGACAGCAAGATGAGTCTCGAAACAGTCGCCCAGTCCTCGGTGGTCAAACGCGGTACGTCTACCAAGGTTCCTGCGCATCACAGTACTCTCTTGACTGACAACTCCGTCTTGCGCTCTCAGATGGGTGCGTTACCGTGCTCGTATGTCTGGCGGTACTCTGACCGCCGCCCCCACCGCTGCACAGTCGGAGCGAGCCGTATTTTTTCGACAAAGTGCGCTGTTCTTTGTTCCCCTATGCCACAGCAGCGCGCTAATCGCTCTGGCTACTCGAAGGCGCTTGCCACTCTCCACAAAGTTAGTAAGATCACAACAGGTTCCATGGCATTCATTGATATCCCGGATGGTCAGCTCTCCTACGGACTCGATCTCGATCATCTCGACTTCGATCGGTACGTGCCAGGAGCCCTGCGGTAACATCTGCGACCACTTCCCTCCACCCTTCGTACAGAATCATCATGGCTCTCACCCGCGGCATAGTGGACGGCATCACCGTGCAAGAGCTTCAGGTACGTGCGCTCCTTGCGCCGTGCGTCCAGACCACTGTACTGACCCCTTCTCCTACGTATAGCGTCAAATGGCCTTGGCGGCTGCGGATCTGACTAGCTATCACCCCGATTACGCCGTTCTGGCCGGACGTCTCGAAGTTGCCGAACTTCACCGCTCCACTCAGAAGTCGTTCGTAGATTATGTCTTTTGGATTGCTCACGGTACGTCTACCAATCACAGCGCCATCTAGTCCTGGAACTGCGTGTCTTACCATCCTTCTCTAAGTCGACCCTGCCCTATTTGCTGATACCTTCATCGACGCCGTCACTGCTCACGGCAGTAAACTCGATCACGCTTTGCGGCACGCCCGAGACTACGACATGACCTAGTTTGTCCCGTCTCCCTTCACACCGATGCTGTTGATACTCACAACCCGCCTCAGCTCCTCGTTCAAAACCTTGGAACGGTCGTACCTCCTGCGCCTCAATGGCGTCGTTGTCGAGCGTCCCCAATGGCTTTGGATGCGTGTGGCGGTTGCGCTTCACAACCACGACCTCGCGCGCGTCTTAGAGACATACGAGCTGCTTTCCCGCGGCTATTACACCCACGCAACACCGACCCTGGTGAACGCTGGTCGGCGGCAGCAAACGTTGTCGTCTTGCTTCATCGTCCCGACCGACTGTACATCCATGAAGACCACGTACGACGGCATCCGTGACATCGCCAGTATCTTCATGTGTGACGGCGGTGTCGGCGTCGACTTACACAACGTACCTAGCCGACGGTGAGATCCAACCTGCGTTGCGTAGAACTCCTTCTCGACTCATCCAGTCTGTTGCAGAGCGGATATCGCACGTCCACAACCTGGCGTCATTCCCATCCTTCGTGTTCTTGATGCGACGGTTAAGCTCACATCCACAGGCAAGGAGTCCCGCCCTTCCGCACTGACGGCTTGCCTGCCTATATGGCATGGCGACGTAATGGAGTTCATCGAAATTCGCAATATCCGGGGGCAAGAAGAACTCCGCACGCCCAACATCTTCAATGCGCTCATGATACCCGATCTCTTGTAAGCAACTTCGGGACTGAACGTCTGTGCGCTGCCTCCTCACGTCATCGCAGTATGCGACGCGTCAGAGATGACGGAACGTGGAGCCTCTTCGACCCCAAGGACGTACCTGATCTTTTCAGTCACTTCGGAGACGATTTTACACGAGCCTATATCCGATACGAAGACGCTCGTAAACAAGTTGCAGTTGTCCCCGCGCGTGTCCTATGGGACCACATCATTGACAATCAGATCGAGACCGGCACTCCCTTTGTTTTGTACCAGGACGCAATCAATGGTACGCGCTTTCTTTGGCTGCACCTCTTTTCCGCGTGCTCCTACTAACATCATCCATGCGCCTCCTACACGCGATCGCAGTCAAGAGCAACCACCAACATCTCGGCGTCATTCACGCCACCAATCTCTGCACCGAAGTGCTGCAGTACGTCTCTCCTGATACCGCGGCTGTTTGCACTCTCTCTTCTATCATCCTACCGGCATTCGTGACCCACGACCGTCATTTCGACTTCGACGAGCTTCACCGCGTTGCGAAAGTAGCCGCATACAATACCGACCGCATCATCGACATCAACGACTATCCGACTCCACAAGCCAAGCGCTCTGCGGAGACTACGCGTGCGATCGGTATTGGCGTCCAAGGCCTCGCGGACGTCTTCATGATGATGCATATCCCCTTCGATTCCGAAGATGCCGCCGCGCTCAACCGCGACATATTCGAAACCCTCTACCATGCCGCCTTGGAAGCCAGTTGCGACCTTGCACGCGTTCACGGCCCCTACCCCACCTGGGCTGGCTCGCCCACCTCCCAACTGCGTTTGCAGTTCGACCTCTGGAACGCCCAGCCGTCCCGCCGCTATGACTTCGACGCCCTCAAGACCCGCATCGCTACGTACAGCCTTCGCAACTCGCTCCTCACCGCCCAGATGCCTACGGCGTCCACCTCTCAAATAACCGGTGTCAACGACGGCACCGAACCTTACATCAGGTATGCTTGCTCACAGGTCACGCCCACTATGCTCACGTCGCATTTCCTCTACAGCAACATGTACGTCCGTCGCACCTTGGCGGGCGAGTTCCAAGTGGTCAATAAATGGCTGGTCCGAGACCTCATCGCACACCAGAGATGGAACGAAGGCATACGTCAGGAAATCCTGCGAGCGCACGGTATGTGCGGTTCACCTGGACGACATCTGGCCCTCCTCACGCGTACTTGTCTAGGGTCTATTCAACTAATCAACGACGTTCCGACCGAGCTGAAGACGATCTACCGTACCGCGTGGGAGATTCCTCAACGGCGTGTCGTGGACATGGCCGCCGAGCGCGGTCCATTCATCTGTCAAAGTCAAAGCATGACCATCTATATGGCGGTCCCGACCGCAAAGAAACTGGTGCGCTTCCCGTTTCTTCCTCCGCTCTTGTGCGCTGATTTCGTGCCCTTAGACATCGATGTACTTCCACGCCTGGGAGTCCGGACTGAAGACCGGGATGTACTACCTTCGCAGTCAGCCTTCCGTCTTCCCCGACCCGTTCGGTCTCATGCCCACGTACCCTTCGCCGGAGCCCTTCAATCGCTGCGTCAATAGTGAGGACGCGCCTGACCTCAGTACACGCCTCCTCGCGCCCAAGCTCGGTGACATTATCCACATCGATTCAGAGTCGGAGGATCTCACTTACGCCGCCGACGATATCGCCGACGACCAGCTTCCTCCGCTACCCACCATATCCGTCACAGGGTGCGTTTCCTGCTCGGCTTGATCCCTACGTCTCATATTCCTCGCCCTCTCAGTCTACCCCCCACGCTTTGAACCCTTTGCCCACCCTCCCCGTATCACCACCACCCCATGCTGCGACTGATTCGCTATGCAACCTGTCCTCTGGTGTAGTTCCAGTGCCCCCTACCCGCGACTTTTGCGCGTCCGATATGCCTTACTAGTTCCCCCCCTTTTCATTATTACCCTGCTTTCGCTTCGCTGTGCGTTCGCGACCACTGCGTCCACCTGATCCGCTTCGCGCCACTTTCTCGATAGATTCTTCGTCCCCAGCCCCAGATTCCCCCGCCTCCCCTCCCTCTCTCCCTCTCTCTCAAAATCCCTATATCTATGTAGTTAGGTTGCTGGAATACTATGAACTCTGCATGCCGTATAACAGGAGACGACGAATTCGATTCATCTACCACACATATGATCGTGCACGCCCTGGAGGCGTCAACCCTAGCCAGCCGTCTCCACTGTCGTATTATCACCTCACCACTCCGCATGTCCTGCACCGACCTCTTCCACGCATCCCCACGACTGTGCGCATCGCCTGTGCAACCGCTACGCTTGGCGCCGAAGCAACGCTCACACAACATAGCGACCTACGTAACTGCTCCACGACTGTGAGGGCACAGCTCCTGTTGCAGCGCGTCTCGTTTGCTGAGCCGTCGCATACGGGCCTACGCGATGAACAGCCTGCGAGGCGCCTGAGCGACGCCGTCACCTTACGCAACCCAGTAGTCTCACTCTGGGACGATGGGGATCAGGACCCGGCTAGCGTGCGCAACTGCGGGCGGTCTGCGACCTCCTCTCGCTCATCAGTGGTACTCACATTGCTCGCCGTGCCGTCCCATCCCGAGCTTCCTTCCTACATAGAAATCCGTTCTGCTCAGCCGCTGCGCACGCACGCTTGTGTCAGTCTCGTCCGACCGTTGCTTCCTCTCCGGAGCCATACCGAGCAACTCCGCAGACACACCGGGGCACCACTGACGTTCCTATCGACTACCCGCGCCGAACGTACAACGTCGCAGGCGGCGCAACTACGCCATACCCACCGTCGTACTATCCGCCCAAGTCCGCCGCTTTCCTTTCGCAGAGCCACGACCGGCACGCTACCGCCATTTGCTGTCCCTCAAGACCTACGCGCACGCAAAGCTGCTACCGCGACCTGACCTACTGTCTTTCACACTGACCGCACGGAATGCGAAGCAGCGGCGCCGTGAGGTACTCGCGCAGCTGCACCGCTGAGGCGTCTGATTCGTGTTAAGGAGTCGCGCTTCTGTCCTGATCCGGCCCCGGGAGCATCGGCGTGCGTGCATTCCACCCGAAGGGCATTCACTTGGACGACGTTTGCTTAGGACGAGACGCGGCCTCCCGTGGCAGCGCGGGCGTTCCGTGATCTACCGCAACGCGATATACAGTCGGGCTGGTCCCGAGAATCGCACTGTTGCGCACCGTTTAGCCACCGTTGCACAAGAGAGGGGAGCGAACACCCAGCCGATCATACCTTCCACGCCCCCCCCCCCCCTTGGTTCATAAACCTCCCAACGACGACTGTCGGGTGCTTCCCGTTCCGGCGCACCCTCATGCAGCATCCGTGGAACCACTGCACCTGGGATTATGACACACATATCTACACGCAACAGACCAGTGCTATTTCGTGAGCGGGGCGTCCCTGCGGCTCGAAGGGGTCCTGGCGACCGGGCGGATCGTCGATGTGGAGTCGTCTGACGCGTATTCCTCGTCCGAGTCAACTCCCCCCCCCAACTCTTGCGCCAACCGTAGGCGTTCGGCTTTGGCCGGCTGTCGCCCACGTACAGATTGCGCCGCGGTGCCCGCGGACTGCGCGGCTTCAAGTTCCGCGGGCGCTAGCTTATCGGCCTCGTCGGGCAGGCTACGGTGCTAGCGCTCCCAGTGTGAGGGCGCATGAGCCGCTACAGAGCACAACTTCATGTACCTCGCTGTCCCTCGCGAGGGTGTGCAGCTGTGGGCCGGCGGCTACGCTCGCACATAAAGTCGCGTGCGCAGCGATTCTGGGAATGCGCACCAGGGCGCGACGGGCCTGTGCGTACTTGAGCCAGTTTTCCACCACCAGTTCAATCTCCTCCCCCCATATCGCCCTTGCTGCTACAACTTCCCCTGAAATCCCAATCCTTGGGGCTAGTGGCGCTAGCTGGATGACTTCATCGGCCGTGGACGGACATTCCGGTGAGCATGGCAGGAGACGCAGTTGCACGAGGTCGCCGAGCTCAAGCTGTCTAGGTGCCATAACCACACGGAATGCAACCACGTCGGAGGGGTACTGAGGACGAGGGAGTGGCTCTTCAACCACGTAGAGGGTGGCAGAGCCTGACATGATGGCCGGAGGCATAGTCTGTCTGAGGATAGGGAGCTGGCTC
Source organism: Trametes cingulata (assembly GCA_022385765.1). NCBI lineage: Eukaryota > Fungi > Basidiomycota > Agaricomycetes > Polyporales > Polyporaceae > Trametes > Trametes cingulata. Next base: position 9,266 of record MU278057.1, read on the forward strand.
AGCCTTGATATGAAGGAACGTGGGTATGGTTGGATCACTAGAGGAGAGACAGTGAGGTAAATTGTCGAGAGCCTGCTTAGCGAGTTTAGCGGCACACTAGTCAGGGCTCAGTACGGCATGATCATGAGTTCCATCTAAGCGATGCACCAGCAGGAGTGGCATAGGGCACCTCACGCTGCGCCGATTGCCAAACATGCTAAGGAGCCACGTTGCACCTGGGCCAAGGGTGACCACCGTTGTCTGCAATGCTCTTCCCTCTTCGCGATTTCCATGCTCCACGTTCGTGTCGTTTATAGTTATACCTACGCCCTCTTCACACTTCGGTGGGCACGGTCAGCCATGAGGCACAGTGGAGATCCGTGTCCGACTTGTGAGGTACATCTTCTTCTGCTATACAGCGGGCTGCGACGAAGGTCCGATACCTTTTACAGGCGCCATTGCTCGATGTCCCCGTAGTCTACCGGTACAGGAACCCGCGGCGTGGCAATGTTCTCGGTTCGATCCACACGACGAAGCATTTTTTGCACTGTTGCCCACGCCTGTGCCACATGCTGAGCCGTCAGCCCTTCTCACGTTGCACGTTGTCGCAGATTCGGCTGGCGCACTCCCTCCCAGCAGATAGATCGTGGACCCGCGCGGCAACGGACATGACGACAACGACGCCTTCGACCCACGCCTGCACACTCCCGCACTCAGCTAGGCTCCTTTGCGCGCATCATCCCCTGCCGTCGCCATTTGCCCGATACCCCGTCGCACCACTTCTGCACACCTACATGCACGCCGCCCTCCTGAAATCCAGCCGCTCGACATGACAGTCCATCGTTATACGCGACACTTTGTGCATCGACATGCGGATACTACAACGCACAGAGCGACCGGCCAGCGCTATCCAACTATCTGTCAAAGTTCACTTGAGAGCCTGAGTGACGGCGAGCCTGTATCAGGCACTATAAATATCGATGAGATAGACGGGCGAACATGGTCACGGATAACATCGGACTGCAGCACCAGGCCGTGCGATACTAATAAATCAAACGTCACGTCCCTACAGAACGTGATACAGAAAGCAAGCAGACTGAAACGGCGATACGACCCGGAAACAACACATCGACTACACATACTGTCAACGCAACTCGCGATTTCTGTGACGCTCATCTCGGCGTCCTCGCCCCTCGCTTCGCCGCCGGCGGGACACGCCACTCAAAATGGCTCTGCCGTCGAGCTTCACATCTCCGGTCAGCTCGCTGTACGTATGGACGGCAACATACGACGCATACATACAATTCGCGTCGTGAACGGTCACCAGGTGTGGCCGAGACACCTGCAATGTGGTATTCAGATACACGCCGCTCGAAAAAGTTCGTCCGGCCATCCATAGCAATGGCTTGGATGAAAGGAAACTGATAGTAGCATATCAGTGATAGCACAACCGAGCCGAGCAGCGCACTGACCGGATTTGCCTTCCCGTAGCGGGGCGAACACCCTAACAAAACGAGAAGACGATCCGCGATGTATTCGATGTAGTCGGCCATGAGCTCTGCGTTCATGCCGGGCAAGCGTGTCGGCAGCGTGTCTGCAGCCATCGATGTGCTTGTTTGTCAGCAGTACGAAATTGGTCACGCAAACGACCTACCGCGGAAGAACGCCTGCTCGAGTTCCACGGCTTCGTGTATGATAGTGTTGATGGTGTCGCGAGGAGCTTTCTCCAGCAAATGCTGATGCAGTAGACACGCGAAACTGGTGTGGAGTCCTTCGTCATGAGAGATCAACTCGTTTGATTGCGCAAGACCGGGCATAAGACCTCGGCTCTTCAGCCAGAAAATGGCCGCGAACGACGAGGAGAAGAATATTCCCTCCACTGCTGCAAACGCCACAAGCCGAGTGGCGAACGGGCGTCCGTGGTTCTCGATCCATGCCAGGCACCAGTCCGCTTTGGCTTTCACCGCAGGTACTGTCAGTATGGATCGAAACAGATTCCGCTGTTCTTCCGGGTCACGAATGAGGGACAGGAGGAAGAGCGAATACGTTTCGGCGTGGATATTCTCCCTGCAATAGCTCGCACAGCCGCAATGGTACGTTATCAGAGGCAAATGGGACGTACATCATCATCTGGAAACCGTAAAAACACCGCGCCTCCGGTATTTGCACCTCAGCGCAGAATCGTTGAACCAGATTCTCGTTCACAATGCCGTCCGACGCAGCAAAAAAGCCTAGCAGCATCGAGAAAAACGCACGCTCGGACGTCGTCAACTTCTCATTCCAGTGAGCGATGTCGACGGTGAGGTCGATCTCCTCCGCAGTCCAAAACGCGGACTGAGCCGTCTTGTACGCCGACCATATCTGCAACACACAACAGCGATATCAACGCCCGTCCTACATAAGCGCTCACACCTTACTGAAACGCATCTGACCTTCGGATAGCGGATCGGGTGCATGACGAAACGCCCTTCGTCCACATGCAGAATAGGATCGGGAGAGCTCATGGCCTATGTTGGGAGTGAACGTGGTCAGCGAGGAAGTAGATGCACGATATCGGTCGATTACGAGGTCGGCCCATCCTACACCGCAGGTGCTTGCTTTTAAGTCGCACGCGCCACTGCGGCCTGCCGCTCCAGGCCTGCGACCTGTGCGCTGCGCACCACAGGCTGCGATCTGCGCGCTGCGCGTTGCAAACTACGCACAACGACCCGCGGGCCGCAGCGGTGATGCATATCCCGCCAGACCATACATGTGCTCCCGCGTCATGACTGTCACGCACCTTTGAAGCCAAGCCGCGCAGCCCTGGAACCAACTCGCGATCTTCAGCACGCTGCGCGAGACACCGGACAGCCGCACCACAATCACAACTGCCTGCCGCGCCGCAGGCCCAAGGCCTTCAGACCCGCCGCTACCCACCATCCATCGCTGCGCTGCACCCTCTCGCCAACGGCTGCGGGCGAGATGGCTCGCACGGATAGCGGTACTGCGACAGAGCTGGCGACACTGCGACCCGATCAACGTCGATGCCATACTCCTTGGCCCACGCAGGCAAGCAGAGCGGGAATATATAAGCTGCAACGGATGAACCTGCACGACAATTCTGACTGCCTCGAACACATTCTTACTCACAGATCTCACACATACCACACCGCATGGCGCACTCCCTGCACGAGCTCTTACCCTTGCTGGAGAACTTGCGACGCGAGTAGACAGTTTGTGCTCTCCTTAACCCGGCATGGACTGACGGCGACACCCTGCCGACTAGTGACTGAAGAGGAACCATCAGCTGACCTCGCCAGCGCGGGCGAGGAACACCGAAACGAAGAACGTACTGCGGGTACGCACGTCACTTGCTCGTGTCCTGGACAGTTGTGATGCGTCTAGAACTGATACTGATAATGTCCCAGACATCATCGAGCTCCTTGGCATGCCCGCAGCTGGCGCAGACACAGTGATGATGGGTACGTGCGTCCTTGACGCTTCTACACCCACTTAGTGACGCTCGCCTCAGCCGTCGTGTGCTCCGCATCCGCTGCAGCTGTCACGCTATCTTGGTACCACGTATACGAAGTGGACCTTAACCGCAACTACAGATTCTCTGAAATCAGAACATTCGATCGTGACGGTCCTTTGACGGAATGGGGCTTAGGGGTTGACGACGTACTGATTCGAGGCAAGCTGGCGCTCGCACTGTCCGCCTTCGACGTCTGGCATGCCGGAGATCTTCGCCAACTCTGCGAGTTTCATGCGATCCCATGCCGCGCCAGAGAGCGTTTCGTAGGGCTAAAAGATCAATTAGCTGCGCACGTCTGCACCGCGGAATGCGAGAGAGGCATCATCGTCCTTCGTACCATGTATTATCCACGTCGCGATGAACAAATTGCCAACGCCAGGAACCGCCTCTGTGAAGTTGAGGAGTTACCTCCTTCCTCGTACCTGGAGGTCGCCAGTAAGGAACTACGGCGAGCCATCATTTCTGAGTGGCAAGAGGTTATGCGAACCTCCCGGCTACGACTCGGTGTATGTGCCGTCTGCGGCCGGAAGACATACGGACACGTTAATCCGGACCGCATGGGACGAAATAGACCTACAGCAGCTGCGAAATGATGAACTGCCCGCCCACACACGACCTACCACGTACGCCTTCGAGTTGTACGAGCGAGCCATTCTGCATCCCAAAGGGATGGTGAACCCGTGGGCACGAGACGACCTGTTCCTGTGCCGTAGCTGCGACTGGGACCTGCGTACCAAGATGCGAATGCCTAAATTTGCGTTAGCTAACTGGCTATACTACGGCCGCGACGAGTTACCCGACGACATCAAGCGTGCGTTTGCGGAGGCCACACGCTGCGACAAGATGCTTGTATCCTGAGCGCGCGCGAGCAAGATTTCTTTCCGGTTCAGTGAACTTCATGCTGACGAGGGCGCGGAAAAGAACCCCGCCACGTCGCAGCGATGCATCCACGGCAACGTGTTGATCATGCCACAAGACGCTACGCATTTGAATGACGTCTTGCCGCCTGGGTACAATATCGTCAAGGACACCGTTTGCGCGGTATTCGTCGGCAAAACGCAACCTTCGCGTAAGTCCATCGGTTCCCTCGGACCCGTGCTGGTAAGGAAGTTGTGCATCCGCACAATCATCGAGTTCCTCGTGAGGCACAACCCACACTATGCCAAATCACCTGAATTCCACGGCTTGAGTCGCCGCAACCTCGATTCGCTCTTCGGTCCAGACACGACGCACGTCGACCTCGGCGTACCCTGTGCCATGGAAGTAGGCTTCTTGGCAGACGTCTGCGCATCGCGCGCGGCCACCACCGATTACACCGGCCGAAACGACGTAACGACCGGCCCTGGCGACAACGATGAGCTAGTCATCGAGAACGTGGGATTCACCGACTGCGACGTTAGCCCGAAATCGTACAACCAGATGAAGATGAGAGCCTTGACCCACTGCTTGAGCGGCGGGCGTTTTATTCGATCCCAAGCCGGCAATCAGTTCGTCCCCGACTTCCAGAACCCACAGCTGCTCAGCTGGCTGTTTCCCCACCTGGATCCCTGGGGCATCGGAGGATTCTTCGAGCCACGACGGCGTGTACAGCTCACTTTGGAGGAGCAGCTTCGGTATCTGGTGCAATTGGATGATGACGCGTTCTCGAAAGATCCGGACTTCGTGTTTGTGTACTATAACATCAAGCAAAAGAAGGCCGTGTGCGATTCCGTGAACTTCCGTGCGCGAGCGTCCCAAGTAGAAGATGTCATCACTCGCCTTCTGCGTGTAGACGTGAATACGTTGAACGGCTTGATTCGAAAATACGAGGAAAACCCACACTACCGTCCTGAATCCAGCGGAGAACAAGAGATTATGAACCTCTTGCACAAAGTGCACATGGTCGGGCGCGATCTACCGGGCACGGCTGCATACAAGCTCATGCTCCGCAACGAGATACGCGCGCTTGTGTATTTCAAAGGAACACCTGCCCTCTTCGTCACGTTGAACCCATCCGACGTCAACCATCCACTGGTGCGCCTCTATGCAGGAGAGAACATCAGTCTGGAACACGTTACAAGAGGTGAAGAGCTCACGGAGTGGCAACGGAAGGTTGTCGCAGCCAAGAACCCGGCGGCCTGCGCCATGTTCTTCGAAACCATGATCAAAGGGTTCCTCACGATCATTCTACGTTACGGCCGACCCGGCCGGGGTCTCTTCGGCCGGTGCAATGCGTACTTTGGCACAGTCGAAGCCCAAGGTAAAGGAACCCTGCATTGCCATATGCTCATCTGGCTCGAAGGACACCCCTCCCCACAACGACTCCGGGACTTGATGGTAGACTCGGACCAATACCAGCGTGATCTGTTCCTCTGGCTCGAATCCATCATCAAATGCGAGTTACTGGGTACCGACGCCGTAGTTCGCGAGCCGAACGGCGTACCTCTCCCCTGCCCGCAATACGGTGATGCACATCCGGGAATATGGCCAGCCCCGGCTATCGACGAGCATTCCGCAGAATCCTTTGACCAAGAGTATGAGTGGTTTGTGAACGAACAGGTAAAGGCGTACAATTGGCATCAACATACCGACACGTGCTGGAAGTATCTTCGCCGCGGAGACAGTCGGGACGACGCCCACTGTCGCATGCGGATCGACGGCACCACCCGTCCTCATACCTGCGTCGACGAAGTGTCGGGGTCAATACTCTTGCGCCGCTTACATCCTCGGATCGCGAACTACAACGACGTCGTCATGTTCCTGATGAAAGCGAACATGGACATCAAGCACATTGGATCTGGACAGGCTGCGAAAGCCCTGGTGTACTATGTCACTGACTACATCACGAAAGCGTCCCTGGCAACTCACGTCGGCTTGTCTGCGTTACTATATGCGATACAACGCAGGGACGAAAAGTTCGGTGCTGCGTTCCAAGCCAACGTGGAGAGACATTCACAGAGTGCGCTCACAATGACAGTGAACAGTATGCTGTCGCGGATGGAGATTTCGCATCAGCAAGTCATGAGCTACTTAATCGGAAGTGGAGACCACTATACCAGTCATCGTTATCGCCCGCTCCACTTCGGGACGTTCGATCGTTTGTTCGAGCGCGTCTGGCGTGCAATGGACGACTGCCGAGATCTCGAACACGCCCTCTTCCACGACGAGGCAGACGCACTGCTTCGAGATGGCACGCACACGCCTCTCTCCGACGACGTCGGTCGTGACGAAGCGAAGTCCGTCGCACCGGAGAGGACAGCAACCCCCACAGGCGCAGCGGATGATACACCGCAACACGAACCAGACCCGGACACTGTGTTCCTCTTGCTTGGACAGGGATCCATAGCGGCAATCAGCCAGCAACAGGACTACATGCTCCGAAGCGAGGACGTACCCTTCAACCACATGTCTCTGTACGAATTCATAGGGCTCACGGAAAAGATCACTAAACATAGTGAGGCGTTGCGTGTTGGTCGCCGAGGAGTGCAAGACTCCGTCATGGGGCAGAAGATTGAAGCCCGTGGCACCTTCCTAGACCCTCACCCGCAATCGCGCACTCACGTCATCCGCAAGTGCACGGTTTGGGTCGTGCCCGTAATCCTCGGTAACGGCGTACCTCGTAAGGACCGAGGCGACGAGGAACGTGAGGCTTGGGCGCGAATGATGTTGATATTATTCGTGCCTTGGCGTCATCCACGAGACTTGAAGCGTCGCGGAGAGACGTGGTACAATGCCTACGAGCGCCAACAGGGGTCCATAACCCACCCGTGCGAGACAATCATTCAGAACATGAATGTCCTGAGCAAATGTAAAGACGCACAAGATGAACTCCGCTTCGCCGGCCGCGCTGTTCCCGCCACCATGCTCAACCTGCCCGTCAACGAACAGGAAAGCGGCGATATGACGGCGGCGATGCACCTCATCGATCCGCGCGGCGCACAAGCTGAATACTTCTACTCCGATCTCGACGGCTTCGACGCTGCTGGCGCCGCCACGGGGGAATCTGTGGGCACCCTCGAGGCGGCGCTCGACAGTGACCTGGGCCATCGCGTGAGGCGTGTTATCGACGTCTGCTACGGCACTGTCCCCACGAACCTTCCTATAACGGACGCAGGCGCGGCGACCCTGGCTACGGAGATTACGCTGTCAGCGTTGGACGTGGAAGCAGCCGTCATGCGTGATCTGAAGAAGCGCCGCCGAGCGGACGCTCCCGACGAGACTCGCCCCCCTAAACGCGCGCGCGGAGCCGCCCTCACACCCGCTGTGCACATCGCTACACTCGAGGGGGATGCCGCCGAGGATTCTACACCGAACCAGCGTCGAATTGGGGCCACTGACCTTGAAAGCATGTGGGGCATCATACAACAAACCATCGAAGAACGCGGTTTGCGAGCCAATCCGGATCAGCTGCGCGCGTTCGAGATTGTTGCGCGTCATGTGTGCTTCGGGACCTCGCAGCTGCTCATGTACATTGGCGGCGTCGGAGGTACCGGGAAGACCTATGTCGTTCAAGCGATTTTGCGCTTGTTCCAGTTACTCGGCCGCGAACGAGAAGTACTCGTCGGCGCTCCTACAGGCGCCGCTGCTTTACTGATTGGCGGCCAAACCATGCACTCCTTGGCGATGCTGCCCGAGGGCCGCAAGGGACGCAACCTGGCTCCTCTAATACGAACATGGCGAGACGTCCGCTGGGCTATCACAGACGAGATTTCTATGGTGGGCGGCAAGCTGTTGAGTCAGTACTCCGGCCGAATTCAGCAAGCGAAAGGCGATGAAGGCGTACGCGCAGAAGCTCCGTTTGGTCACGTAAACATGATCTTCCTGGGGGACTTTGGGCAGCTACGACCAGTGAAGCAAAGCGCCCTGTACAGCTACAAGCTCGTCAACTCGCCCGGTTTCGAGGCCTGTCGGGACCAACACGGCATCAGCGCTCTCATGGGGGCCTACCTGTGGCGCTCCGTGGACAGAGTCGTCCTGCTCAAACAAAACCAGCGACAGAGGGACGACCCTACATACGCAGACCTACTCACCCGCGTACGTGTCGGCGAATGTCGACGGAGCAAGGCGGGCTATTGGCAAGGAGACGTCGAGATTCTTCGCGCGCGGGAGCTAAGCCGGCTCGCAGAGACCGCTCCCAACGAGCTCGCATCCTTCCGCGATGCCCCGATCATCGTTGGCCGCAAGAAGATCCGAGACCTGTTGAACGCACGATTAATTGAACACGCAGCAACCCAGATGCAGCAAATTGTTCACCTATACTACTCCAAGGACACGATCTCTAAAGCTCCTCCGGATGGCGCGCTACGCGAAGCACTTTGGCGACTTCCCTCATCCTCTACCGACGACGCATTCGGCAAACTCCCTCTGTTCCCGGGCATGAAAGTGATGGTCCAAGAGAATCTGGCCTTCACTCACCGTGTCGTAAACGGTGCGGAGGGCATCATACGAAACATCATCTATGACGAGGACGAAGACGGGCGTCGATACGCGCGCGTCGCATATGTGAACATACCTGGTGCTGGCCGCATCTGCGATACTACCGCCGAAGACGTGGTTCCGATTTTTCCTGAGACCACCACGTTCCGGCACGCAGTAGCCGAGGGGACTGCTGTGTCCATGAAGACTGTCTCCCGGACGCAGCTACCGTTGTTACCATCCTATGCTTTTACCGACTACAAGAGTCAAGGGCGTTCACTTACCCACGCCGTAGTCGACCTGGAGAGCGCACAAAGTCTGCAAGGCGTCTACGTGATGCTATCGCGCGTGAAATCCTTACGCGGACTTGCCATCTTGCGACCGTTCTCCGCGGATAAGCTGTATACGCGACTGTCCGAAGAGCTCCGAAGCGAACTCCACCGTCTGGACATCCTCGACGCTGAGACGCTCAATTGGTATGAACGCTTGGCAGATCCAGACGTACCTTGACGCGCGGAACTACCGACCGTTGTGCTTCCCGGTTGGATATTGATGAGCATGGCTGGACCGTGCTTTCGAGATTGAGCTCCCGTTATTCTGTAGTCTTCATATCAGTACAGGTTGATGCAGCATGTACTTAGCTTACATCACTGAATAAGGATACGACTTGTCCGCATCTAAGCCTTCCCTCACTAAAACACCCACCTCTGAACGATGTCCGGGGATGTTCACTCGTACGCGCGCCCCATGTACGTTGTACCGCGACACACCCGTCCGGTGACACTGGACCGCCAACACCGCCCCGCCACCGCGACGTCCGTTCTCCCACAACCACCCCCCTGCGTCGACCCCGCCGCCCCTCATGCCCTACCGTATCCGCATGGGTGCTCCGCGCATACGTAGTATCCTTGCATTGGACCGTCGCCGCGATGTTATGCAGGCCTGAAATGCGTGGGCCTCGAGGACGATCGCCTTGCCGATATCGGCGACATTGACGACGATCTACAGGCCGTCCAACACCTTCTATGATACGATGTGTGACAGGGTCGGAGGTCAGCTCCTACTGGGTACTACGATCTGCAAGACTGAGCTGCTTACCCAGAAAGACCCCGCTATGCTCGTCCGAAAACACGACGCTACCGATGAGTCCGTGCTGCTCCTTACTATGTCGCCCAACACTCACCGTTCTTTGTCCCACATCTATGCCTCACCGTCGCCGATGGCGTCCTACGACCCGTTCTCCGACGCTATAGTCTCCCCCGTGATCCCATGGCTCTCGAACGCGCAACACGACGGAGGCAGATCGCTATACTCTAAGGAGTCCATGCGAGTCAGCACTGCGCCGCCGCAACGAGAGAAGACCTTGGGCGAGCCTCGCCACAACTGTTTGCTCGTGTTTGTTGCCGTGCGCTCGAGTTGCGTCTCACTGGCCGCCACTGACCCTTCTCACGCTCTCTCCTGATCCCTGCCCGCTCCCGCAACGTCTGGTCCGCCACAACCTCCATCGCCTCCTGCCACTCCTACAATGCCCTCCGCCGCCTTCTGCGTTCTACCGCTATCTCCGACGTTGCGTATCCCCCTGCATCTCCACTCCGCGCGCACGGGGCAACCCCAATCCTCTCGGGGTACATCCACATGCCACCGTCGTCGCCCTATGCAGCAAAATCAAAGCGGCTTCGATCGTCTCGTCGAAGCGACATGTCTGTCTCGTCTCCCATCATCCAACGTACGTATGCTTCTCACTCTTCCGTCAACCTGCCTTTCTTTGACATCCCATGGCGACCGTCGGCGTGGAGCACCGATGCATCGCTTTCCGACGAGGGCCGCAATGTCAAACTCGATTACCATGTCCCGCTCCTCACGCCTCCCTACACATCTTCTATCCACCACCCTCCGCCACCTAAGCGATATCATGACCCTCTAACACGCCCACTTAACCATGCCCGACGCTCGCGCGTCTACGGTCCGGCTTCACTACCGCTGACCTGACCTCCTGCGTACCACCTCCGTCGGTCGTTTCCTTACCACGCCCGTATGACGCCGCCTCTACACTCGATCACGTACCCTGCTGATACTGCCCACATGCTGCACCCTCTGCCCACTGCGACGATCGCCCCTCCCATACTGTACGGCGTGCTCAAACATGACTTGTAGCTTTACCCGCAGGCCCCGCGACCGCCGTCCACGCCCCTATCTCCCACGGTGCACTGCTGCGCCCTTCCCCGATCCGGTCCTCGTGCGGGGCGGCCACCAACGCCTCCGACTTTGTCAGAGCACATCACTGAGGGCCCTGTCCACTCACCATCAGCGCTGACGGCGTCATGCGCATATCGTATAATTCTCCACGCCCTTCGCAATCTACTTGTTAACCTCTGGCATCTCCCCGCAGGCTACCGCTCTCTCCGCGTCTGCTGTGGCTCCCCTATTGTCACCGGACGACTCCCCTGCCCTGTTCTGCGCTCGCAGACGTGCATGCCCACCCGTGCGTCCGCGTCAAACGATACCCTCCCCCATTGAGCTCTGTCAACCGCTGCGCCACACGCAAATCGTGTCCGTACCATCCACTGCGTCTCTCCTGTCTCCGCGCGTGCGTTCGCGTATCGCATGACCACGCCCACGCGTTCTGTACTGCGTACCCTCTGCGGCCACCCCCACGAAAACGGTCGTCCCGCGGTCATCGTCTGCGGCGCTCGTATACCCTTCGGCTCCAGCCCGTTCCCGACGCCATGCCGCTTTGCGCCCCTGCACGGGTACGTGTCCTCCATACCACTGCGCAACATGTCGACTCCTCTCTAACCCTATTCACACTGCATCCCACGACCGCGCCGTCCGTCCCATGCCCCGTCCCCGCATCACCCCGCTTAACATAACGCACAGACGCATGTTGACCCACTACGGTCTCCCAGCACATACCCCTCTCCTTCTCCCGTCCGCTCGCGCACGCCCTCAGCGAGCTTCCGACCTCCGCATCGCCACGCGCACGAACACTCCCAGACGCCCAATGGCGCGAGCCCCGCCGAGAGGACGTGTGGGTCCGCGTCCCATTGTGCCCGACCAACTCCCCTCGCTCATCGGACATCCGCATATGTACTGCTTCTACGACTCCCGGCGCGTACTGTTACCAATGCGCCCTCCACCTTCTTAGCCGTCCGCCCCCCCCCCTTTCCTGCATTTCGAGACATATCTTACATTTGCCTCGTCTGCGTCGCAGCGTTACTACACCACATGTTCGTATCGACTACATTACTCATTAGCGCCCCTGACCCTGCGCACTCGGCACCCTCAGTCGTGTCCTCTGCTGCGTGCTCTTGTTCGCCATAACCCTAGCTGTCACGGCACCTGATTTCACATTTCGGTACCGCTGTGCGACGGGCGCGTGTGGATGGCAGTTGCAATTCGCACTCGCGTGACGCCTACCGTATGCATGCGTAGATCTCGACTGTCTGCAGTTAACCTGTCCACGATGTCGGTCTGTCCTGTCATCTCATACCTGACCTCCTTCACGCACCATGCACGCCTAGCGCCATCAAAGCCGCGCAGATTGGACCACAAGCATACACTCGGTATATGACATCGACATCGTACAGTCACCTTCGCTGTCCCTCTCTACGCCACAACCCATACCCTGCAAAATATGCTTGTATGTTTCCTAAGTCGTCTGGGGTAACGTCGACATAAGCATCGCACATCATACTCGCATACTTCAGCACCACCACGGGTCCCAGCCAGGGCAGCGGCATGGGGTTCGAACCTTCCACCAGGCGTGCTACTGCTCGGTTGCACACTCGTCTGAGTCCGCAGAGCGACATCGGACAGTAGAAGATTTGGTACGGGTTGTCCAAACGCTCCATCTGCGGGCCGCGATGGTGGACCAGGGCAGCTCTTGCATCCTGAAAGAACTGTGCGACATGTGGAAGCGGTGTTGTTGCCCAAGAGTCTGCCGGCGACCTGATGGCCATACATGTCACTGCCTCAAACAGAGGGTGATCTGTATATATCATCTGCTGTCACAATCAACTCATCATGTGTGCATGCATACTTCATGCTTACCGGCATCCACCCTCATGATGAGCGCGTTCACTGTATATGTCTCTGCCGCATAACAGCTGATGCCACCTACGTACATATATTCAAATGCGTAAGCTCGTATCTGGCATTTGCATGCAATACACACTGCATACTTACCTGCTGACACTGAGGACTGTACTGATATACCATTCGGCAGACTTCCACTTCTACAGGCTACATCATGCTGCACCTACTCTTCAACACTGAATGACCACACCCCAGATACAATCATGAACATACCTGGCGGTGATGCTCGCCCGAACACGTGAAACAGGGATATGTGCAGGTTGTACATTGAATTGTTGCCGGTTGTCTGCAGATTACACACGGCAAATGGGGCAACGTTGGAACCTCAGTTGTGGATGTCATGCTCCTGAGCGGTGGCTGCTTCACACTTTCCAGGATGTATCGGACTGATATATAGACTTTGATGTTTGGTGTGCAAGCAACCACACACATGCACAAACAACTCACTCCCACGGACTAGATCACAGCTCATTCACCGCCCTCCCCATGACCAGCCTTGTATCAGAGTGTTCCGCCGCATGATGTGTTACCAGCCGGGTACACACCTCCCGCTACCGTACTTGCATTACATCATGCTGCTGCACCCTCTGACACAACCTACTGCATGACTACGCACTGAGGAATTCATACATGATACTGCTGTGATGCTATTGTGGCTCATACTCGCTGTGATGCACATCCGGCCACACGTCTGCACTCCTGTGCCTGCGACGTCAGCTCGTACCGAGCCTTACATCCCCGTGCAAGTGTCCTTTCTTACAGACCCACCGTTCATGCCACCACTCCACACATCTCACCCAACCCTAATGCTTCCTTGTTTCCAGTCCCTGCGCTCTCCCACATATGAATCACGGCCACTGCAAGAAACTATGCCGCCACTTGTGCACCTAACACACCTTGCCCTGTGGTCCACTGCACGTACACACTTCCTTGCAGTTCTTTGTGACCACTTACCCTCCAACTGCAGGACTCCTGCGCACATTGCTGCACCCTTCTGTTTGTCCTTCTCCCCCTCGCTGCCTACTGCCGCACACACCTCGATGTGTATGCTCACGCTCGTGATGGTTGCTGCAGTACTTTGGCTACTAGGACTGTACGTGTCCTGCTCAACCTTGTAGTCGATGAGTTCCTCGTTGTCATGCACACTTACAACCACCCACCACACACGTCCCAGCGTGATACTAACTCTTATCCTGGATATAGGGGCACACCTGTCCGCAACCTGCGTGTATACCACGTCGCACTGGCAGGTACTATTTGTGCACGTGCAGCGATGCATTCGACCTCGACTGTACGCTGACACATTCACCTCTCATGCACCCCTCCTTTGTCACCTCCCACTCGCTGCCGCACCCGGCTATATCCGCTGCTGCAGAGCATCACTGTCTTATGGTGCGTACCTGGCTTTCCTATCCTTGACTTCACTCCCGCTATCTGCACCTGCACACGGCGGTCGTTGTGTGCCTCCCACGCGATGGCGTAATCCATGCACTGTTCTGCCCGCAGTTCTCTGCTCATCTGTGGTGTTGACCAGTGCGCTGGAATGTAAACGTCGCACCGCCCGTTTCCCAAAGTATATACGGGGTAGATGGCCCTTGGTACCCTACCCAATACCGCCCGCGGCGCCCCGATGTACCTCAGCCACAACTCCAATCGCGATGTGCGCCGTGGCGTTCTGTATGGTTCTATTTGTTCTCACCGGGGCGCCCCGATCGGGCAGCCGTAAGCGCCCATTCCGATACCAGTCATGTACAATGCAACACAACAATAACGGCCCTCTACACCTCGTTGTCTTGCAGTCCACACCAGGCGTAGCCCCTGCCTTCGGAGTCCACCTCGCACTACCAAGCTCTACGCACACCGCGACGCGGAACATATCTCGCCCCTCGCCCCTCGCGCCCCACACGACCCGCTGCTTCACCGCCCGGCCCTCCCCTCCATCCTCGCTCCCCAGCGCCATCTCCCTCCTCAGGCTTCAAATTAGGACCTTTCCGATGCTGCAAGGCTCCGGCCCAACGCCCTCGACAGGGGAACCCCCCCCCCCTCCCCCCCCTTTCTCTGCCCCCTCGCGCGACCACGCATCGCGCGCCGTCCTCATCTCTCAATCCTCCCCCGCTCCCCGACGCCGCCGCTCCCGCGATCACGGCATCCATTCTGCGTGCTCCGACCCCCACCCTTCCTGCGTGACATCGTCAGTCTCCAGTGTGTGCTACCGACATGCTCCGAATCTCCAGGTCTCCCGCTCGTTCCTTTGTCCACCTCTTTGCCTCCTCGTCCACATTGCTATACGCTATGTGTCCTTGTAACCATAACCATACTATCTGAGTCTGTCGACACCCTTCATCTGCTTGCATCCTTGTAACCATACTATCTGAGTCTGTCGACCCACTGCGTCCTTGTATCCACGCCGCCTGCGTCGATTAGACTTTGTGTCCTTGTAACCATACTGTCCGGGTCTCCACAACACACAACACGTCCTTGTCACCATACTGTCCGCGTCTACAGACCACCACATGTCCTCGTAACCATACTATCCGTGTCTACCTATAATAATAATATATACATCACTTCACCTCCCTCCCCCAGAGCGCATATTCTTGTGTCACGGTCCGCGGTGCATGCCCACTGCTCTGCGTGCTGACGCCGACGGCAGCGTATCGCTGACCCGTGCACCAGCTCTGACCGAGACCGTCATACCCCCGCAGCCTCTCGAAGTGTTGCGGACGCGCTCTGGCGTCTGGACGCGCCTGAGCACCGTCCACCCGGTCCCGCGACGTTGACCGATTCCACACCTTCGAACTCCGATATCGCACCGCACACCTACAGTTCTACACTACACAGCTACACAGGCCCTCGGAACGGCTACTACCCACTCGGCCGTACGACGTTCCCCCTTCCCTGCCCACGGTTGGAGACGCCATTTCCTTCGTGCCGCAACGTTCTTCTCCTCGCACGTACCATCCCTCCTGCCGCAGCTCTGCTGCGGCCGCCCCCTCCCTCCGCGCTTCTGTCACACCCGTGGGAGTTCTCCTCCCAATTCGACCAGCTGAAACGCGTACCCACGTGTCCGTTACCCCGGAATGATTTGCAGATACTGGGCTGAAGACCTGTCCACTACGTGTCCAGGAATTACTGCACTTCCTTGTGCCAATCGTGCGGGTACAATCGTGAGGATATTCCGCCGGGGCGTCGGTTGGAAGCCACGTTGAAGGACTAGGGCCCTTCGTCCGGTATCCTCACCGCCCCCTTTGACAGACGAGGCGCAGTAGCATCCTTGTCGTGAGGTGCGCTTCCAATTTTACTTCAGCTTCAATGGCACCTAGTGTTGCTCGAAACGGTTGCTGTGCAGACGTGCACACTCCGTTCAGGCACTTCGGAGGCCGCATCGAGTCCGAAGTCGCTCTGACGTCGTATCAAGTACTCACGCTGTGCCTCGTGCCATATTGAGGTGCTGTGCGATGTGCTGTATTGAGGTACGCCTGCGAAGTTCGGTATCGCACAGCCCACTGAGCCCAGCTATTCGGGGGCCGATGTAGAGCGACCAGGGTACCGCGGCCATGTGTTTGCCCTTCATAAAGGGCGAATCCCAGACTGTCCTATTCGACAAGAGCAACGTTTGACTCGTTGCTGGACGTGCTCCTTCCCCATCCCTCCTAGTACTAACATGAGCGGGGCGCCCTGGGACATCTACGCAGAGCAGCTTACCCATCTTGGATACGGTTATCCTCTGTGGGTCCCTGATCCAGCCCCTGGGACGTCCCCTATAGAGATCGGTGACGTCGGATGGATCAAGGACGGCGAGTTTGTACCGCTCTTCAACGCCCTCAGAGGTGAGAACGAGTCCCAGCCCATGAACGCGGTACCGGTGGACCATGTACCGCTTGACATCAGAAGACTATCGATCCGTGGACCGCGCGACAGGATCTCGCAGCCTATTTTGTGCAGCCGCAGCGTCCGCACGCTCGAGGTTTCAGGCGGTTTAACAGCGACTTCCACTGGGTCAGTATCGCTGAGGCAGCTGAGGACGTCCGCATTTGTGTCTCATCCACATTCGCAGAGCTTCGTCGGGCTCATCCTGCGGCTTCAATTTCAACTTCGAATGTGCCGATGACGCCGGTGCTCTCCTCCTTCTCAGTCCAGCCGGTCGCGCAGAAGACATACTGTCAAGACGGCACATTCTCGACTACGTGGAGGCCAACTTTGATCGCTGGATGGAGTTCGCCAACTCCCAGCAGGGTCTTGGACTCAAGGAGGAACAAATACTGTTCGTGTCCGGTACGATGAAGACGAGCCGATGGGGCGTCGCCGCATTCAAGGGGAAGGTCCGGACCAAGCAAGGGGCCGTCGTGGGGAATCTGGGTACGATTGCGGAAGTCGACTTCTCCCTGTCAATCACCGACGCGCAGCTCTCGACTACTCATAGCAAGGGCCCTCCGGGCAGGCCTGGACTACGACCGGGATCGGGAGACAAAGTCATCCGGATCATGCTTGGATGTATGCTGCAAGGACGACCT
>MU278057.1:29381-50334 GCA_022385765.1 Trametes cingulata
GCTTCGATCGGAGAGTGCGGAGTTCCGACGTGCCACCAACCACGGCAGTCGCGCGCCTATGCCTGCCTACGCGTGCCCCTAACCAACAGGACCGTGAGCAGCTGCAGTAAGCAGTTAGTGAGCTCATTCGTGGTCCAGCTTGATAATGGGCTCTGAAGACGTATACGAGAAAAGGAGTGTTACAACAGCAACATACAATCTGATGGTTCAGTAAGAGCGAAGTGGGCGAATTGTAGAGGTAGAGTCATCGGAGTCACTGCCAGGCGATCCCGAGCCTTCCCGCCGCACTCCCCCCTGCTCGGAAGGTCTCTCTCGCGGTGTGGATTTGGCAATGAAACGCCCACGCTCCACGTGAGCTGCATTCCCACGATGTCCGATAGCCTCGGACTCGCGATCGTGGAGGACGCCTCCGGTCTCCTCGGCCATTTCATAGCGCCACTGGTCCTGGGCGTTCCAGAAGTGTGAGGCGGGACGCGACATTGGAACAAGAAGAGCTGCTTACTGCGAGCTTCTGTCGCCGCATCATAATCAACCGAGGGAGGTGAGTCGCCACGGAGCTCCAGAGGTCAAACCGGACTGTCACTCCGGGGATATGAAGCACTCGGAGGTGAGCTCGTCTGATTGTCGCGCCGTCGACCCAATTCTCTACTACGAGCTCTGACATTTCCCCGCCCAGCTTGCGTATGCCGACAACGAGGCCTGCGATGTTTATCCTTTGCGCCGATGCGAGGAGGACCGGATCGGCGACGGCAATGATGTCCCGGGGGTCCGGCTCCAGCGAGAAAGGCAGTAGGTGCAGTTCGACGCGGATCCCCATCTCCAGGAGGTGCATCGGCAAAACAGCCAGCCAGAAGGCTGCGACATCGCTCCGTAGGTATAGCGGGTAGGGGAGAGGTTCCTCTACGACATAGAGAGCGACAAAGGAGGGCAGAGCCATCGACATTCCGGCTCAAGCGACTCGGAGAGTTGGTACGTTATGGATGGGAGGACCTCGGGACTGACCTTTAAATCATAGAACTCCAATGTGACTAGCTCCGCCTGGAGATGAAGCGAGCCCGTCTTAAGCGACGTCCGACAGCCTGGCGGTTGGACACTCAGCGGTGAGTTTTCCTCGATCCATACATGCGGCCGCCCTTCCACTCAATTGGAGACTATATGTCCAAATCACGCATATCCTTGCTGCAAAGCATGTCTCGGAGCCCAGTGTAGCTCCTCCGCATTTGGGATGGCACTGACCCAACAGGTCACATCACAGACACGCGTCGGGGAGAGCTTCGGTGTTCGTTTCGGTTCCGCGGACGAACCTCGCATCTTCCGCTCCTGAAACCTGTACATCGTATCTCGCCTGGCTAATCAATTTCCTACCACAGCATGAATTGCGTCATATGGTCTTGAGTGTGCTCATATATAGTTGCAGCGCATACCAGAATGCTGTATGCGATGTGCACCCCGAAACATGTTCAGCTCCTTCACACACCTTCTCAGACGTAAGAGACTCGAGTTTCCGCTGCATACAGAGGGGCTGATATACCACAAGAGCTAGATTTGTATCAGGTGATAAGTCGGCTTGCTTTACGTATGTACATCACTTGCAGAGGTGTGCGTAGCCGACGCAAGAATTTTCTGGTAGAGAAGCTACTGTCACAGTGACTGCAGACAGTTTTGGGGCTCGGGGTGAGTTCATCCCGTTACCGTTTGACGGCATTCATATACTCATTCTAGGAAACAACTCCAAGCGAGGGAGGCATAAATATGCCAGTCTGAGAATTTCTGCATCGTGCATCCCACCTCGTAACGTCTTTCTTTTTGTCTCATTGCTTGACTTGTAGTGACAATGGTTCCCTTCCCCGTTTGTATCCAGATCATTTCTGCTATACCGTGATCTCTGCTAAACAGTGCAGTAGAACGGCTCACGGGTGTTCTTCCTTGAGGGCGGCAAGACACGCACCGGAACTGTCGTTGATCGTGAAACAATTGAGGTACGCAAATGAGTCCCATCAGAGTGTATGGCTTTCTGATTCTTCCTTGTTCTCACGTACAACAGGGCCTTCGTTTTGTCATCATCAAGATTGATGGTGAGCTGAAGGGTCGCGACCGCATCAAGTTGCCGTACGTAGCAGAGCTTTTGCATTACACGCCTTTTCTGACATGAACAGTGAGTTTAGCGTCAACAGCCTCTCCAAATCTCTCTAGAGCTACGCGCGTGCAACTGGCAGGAGATGTGGAGATTGATCGATAGTATGGCACAGCGTTGTAGCGTTTCGTAGTCTTTGCAGCGATGGATGATATGAGTCAGCCTTGATTTGCATAGTCGCACGGTCTTCGCAACTTGTTTCTTGCTGATTGGTGAGGACAGAACCAGAACCGTGTTAGTTCATAGACCTCTGTCAGGCAGAATGATCGGCTATCGGCGAGTTCCCCGCTTGATGCGCGCAAGCGCATAGTCTGGTTTGATGTGAACTCTCCAGCCCCGTCTCTCTTTTTGAGTGTGTGACCGTCTCTATAGTTTATTAGGCAGAAGCAGGGCTCCTCGGTACAGGATCAGACTTGCTCTCACTCGCATCATGCCTGCACTGTACCCCCGACTAGCAGAACTAGAGCCATTCTTTGTGCCTGCTCAGCCCCAGCAGGAAATCGAGCTCTTTGCGCCCTTCCCTCTCCCTGTTTCGGACCATTTTCCATTTGCTATGCTACTCAACAAGTACGGTCAGAGTATGCGCCTGGTACCACCCAACATTGTCGGTCCCATCGAGCACCCGCATACACGGCGGGATTGGCACAAGGTTCCCATCTATATACAGTTCCCCCAGCACATGCCTACCCCTGACACACCGTGGATCATGAACACTACTATGACTCCCAACAAACCACTCGCTGTCAAAACCGACGTCTTCCTCCCGATCTTTGGCCAAGGTCGAATTTTTGACATCATGGACCTCACCGAGTCGGTGGGCACACTTGTGGTCTCACCCGATGTGCATCCGGCCGACTTCATCTACATCTCTGCACCGCGCACTCGCATTCAACTCCCCGACCCTATTGTAGTAGTTGACGAGACTGCTGAGGGTCAATCTGCCGGTCGAGTGGATGCACAGGACACTTGGCCGAGGAAGTTGAGAAGAGCCATAAGTGCCCAATTGTACGTTGATCCTGACATTGAGCTCCCCATCATGTGCTGCAACTAATCCTATCTCTCAGTGACAAGCTCCGCAAATCGACCGTCCCCACCGCAGGCCGCGCGGAAACACAGGACTCGCACCAGGAGACTGCATGGGGTCGAGGACGTGCCGATATGCAGCTTCTGACTCCCGCCTCACGCTGCTCAAGTCCAAGTCCAAGGGCGAGCAGTGTGCCGCTGTAGACCATAACGCAGGTTTGAGTCGAGTTCAGCTTGAACATGAATCCGCGAATCCTGAACTGACCGTTGCTGTGTAGGCCAAGTGCGCGCAGTTGTTGAACATTGTAGACGACTGAGGATGCCTTCATAATGTTACTGACAATGATATACTGACGTGAGATGCTGCCTGCTTGTCAAGAGAAGCTTGTTCCACCGTCTGTGGACAGGACTGGCAATGCTAGTAGTGTCGCGGTCAGGTGACCGTGGTAGTACTACGCATGCGTTCACGACCAGATGCGAGACGGCACAGCATTTCACAGACCTCGCCGGTGGAACTCCCCATGCAATCTCGCCATGACCTAATCGCAGAGGCAGAGACAGCAGCGCGAATCCAAACACAGCAAAGACATCGCTGCCACTCAGACGGCAGTGGCAGGCGAACGATTACAGAAACGAATTGTTTTACCAGAAATCGTAACTAGTCGTAAGTCATGAGCTACAAAACAATGAGCAGTAGCGCGGCATCTTTAACCTTAAGCACGACGAGGGCGGAGAGAGCGAGCCCTCTGATCCCGAGACCCAGAAGCCTCCTCTGCTACTCGCTTCCGTCCTTTCTTGATCTCGGAGGCGTCCACCATATCACCTACAGCGTGGCTGGTGTGAAGATCAGCAGTGCCGTTGACGGGGATGTCTGTCGTGACCATGTCCTCTGGCCTCGATGCCGGATTCGCTGAAATTGGAACGGGTGCGGGAGCAGAGGCGGTTGCTGATGTAGCCGACGATGCAGCTACAGGACCGGAGACCGGAGTTGTAGTAAGCTTCGGGGCATCATCGGCGATGTCACCTGTACCGGTCGGGGGCACCGTCTCAGGGACCGGCTGTGATGCTGCTGTGAGCAAAGACACCTGCAGTATGAATGTGGGCTGGACTCACCGCGTTGTCTTCGGAGGACGACCACGAGATCAGCGAGGTGCTCCTCCTACGCTCGTAGGGCTGTCCCTCCGCCGGAAATTTGGGGCGCGGCACGCTTACCCTCGACACGTTCGGCACGGTTGTGGCCGAACCGTCCTGCTCAGCGGGATCATTGTTCATGGGGAAATCCTCATCTGTAAGACCATATTAGCATAGCTCACAATATTGCAGATGACTTACTCAAACAGATTACGTCCCCTACGCTCAAGGCTTGCCGAGGGACGACTTCATCAACGGCCTTGTAACCATCTCCAACGAGATGAGGGGCGACGGTCCCCACCCGTATGATTTCGACAGGAGTGAACGTCGTCGACCAGTAGTTGAGACCTATGATGAACTCGGCGTAAAAGCTCATCCAGACGAGGTCTCCCGTCTTGAGATAGGGCGGGTTAGCCTCCTTGATATCGCGGAGCTTGCCAGCTTGCGGCTCGAAGATGCGGGGCTTGTCTGGGTTCGCGAACCAAGCGGTCTTCTCCGTACCCTTGACAATCCAGTCGTGGATGGGATATGGGATTTTCTCCTCCATTCGAGCGGTGAACTTTGTGCGCTTCATGAACACCTGCGCACTCAGCACGTAGGTTGCGGTTGAACTTTCCCCGTTTTGCCACGCGCGCCGGTCCTTCCCGGTCATGTTGAAGGCAGGATGAGCCTCCATATGCTTCTCAAAGGCCTAGCGCGATGATATTCAGCTCATGTTGTTACTGAGCAGCAAGCTCGACGCGACTCACCTGCTGTGCCGTCCAGATCGACTTGTCGCGCATGGTGTCGACTGCGTAGGACAGCTGGCAGAGGTTGTTCGGTGTCCGTTGGCTATGCGGAGGGTGAATGGATCGGTCAAGATGACAAGACATGAAGAGCTCACATTCGAGACTCGGAGACTGCATCGCTGGTGCACCCCTCTGGGACAAAGTTGCCGGTATCGAGGTCCGAGTTCCACCGCCAAACGGCTGCTGTGTGGAATATCGCCTCCCGTCTGCCCTTAGTGTCGGACTTGCAGAGCTGTAAACCTAGATAAGCGACGCTGGAAGCTGGAGTCTGAAGGCGCACTCACAACCCATCGACCAGGATAATCTTGCCGTCCCTCAACAAGTGGCCGGTCCGTCGAGAATGACTCCACTGCATTGTCGAGTTTGACGTAGGAGTCACTGAATGTGTAGTTCTTCCAGTATTGGAGACTGTTGTCAAGATCCTGAACAGAGTCAATATACTTGTTCAACATGTTCGACGACGGCGGGGGTACAGCGGGGAGACTCGGAGGACGACTGTTGTGGCGGACTTACCTCGACTCTCCGGGCCATTATATATGAATCATGCCGGGCCATTCATCATTGGATAGAGAGACTCTGTACAGCTTCGTGCAGGACATCAGAGACATAGCAGTCAGCGACAAAGGATGAGGGGTTGGTGAAAGTACGAAGTGCTCGGGGAACACAGGACGCTGTGACACAATGGACGGAAAGAATGACACGGCAGACGCTGCGGATGACCGGGGCGATCTCCGATTGCGGACGGGCAGCCCGGCATTCGGGCTGAGGCTGACGCTGGCTGACGTTGTGGAATGACGGCTGCAGATCTCCGATCCTCGAACATACACGACCAAATCTATGACATCGTCGGTCAGCTCTTGCGTCGCGTCTGCGTACGGGGGTGCCTCTCTCGCCTCTCTCGCATCGAAGACATGCCTTCAGTGACAGCGAGACGATGACGCTATAGCGATGTGCGTATGTGCAGCCATAGGATCGGAATGACTTGTCGGTAACTGACCTGCCACAGGCCCAAAACACTTGATAAAGGCAGTCAACAACTTGCAACCTACCGCTCAAGTGCAAGATGTCGAGGTTCCAGCCATACCTCATATCCCTCCCTCCCGAGCAGACCCACTTCGTGAGAATGGTTCTGGAGCAGTGTTCTACTTGCCGTTTCATGTGCATGGAGGGGGTGACTGGAGGTAACATGCGTTACCAGCACGGTGAGCCTCCCGACATTTTGGTGACTCGTTCATGACCTCACACGGCGTTACACCAGTGCATCACTTTGGATGCAACTCTGTCTACATCTGTCTGCGAACGATCGCGCCCCGCGGAATGCCAAATGGGTGTTATCAAGTGATCCTCAGCAGCATTCACAACGAATACTTCGTGATACGGGTATGTCTTCATGCAGACGTCGGCTGGCTTCGCTTCGGACTTATTCTTCGTCATCCCTCCCAGCGTGGAGTGGCCATACCAGTCGGCCACTTCCCGCTTTCCCGTTCTCCCGAAGTAATCAGGTTCTAGGTGGCACATCGTAGTAGTATTGCGGTCATGACAAATGTCCTCCATATTGGGTAGTTTTACTGCCTATTTGAGCGATTATAGCGGAACGCAGCCTTCGGTATCATCCGTATTTCGTAGGCGCCCATGTGCATAACCGCTACGAGTCCTTGCCTCCTCCCGGTTCCTCAGTCAGGCGAAGCACAAACATCTCGCATGTCTTGCTCCTAGCGCGTGCGTGGTATAAGAGTCCCTTGTCTACAAACGAATCACCCCAGTACACCCGTTGTGCCCCCCCCCCCCCCCCCCCCGGTCGGTTTCCTCGCTGCTCTCCAGGCTCACAGCAACCTCATCGCCTCCCATGTTGCTGGAAATCGCTCTACGACGGTACGCCTCCCTGATGGAAGTAACATCAGGACATAGTGATGTATCTTCGTCCGTAATGACAGCACTCGCCGCCGCGTCTCAGTAACACCTCCTCTCGGAAATATCACAAACAGTAGACGGGTTCGAACCGGCATTGAATGGCACGCCTCTCATACTTCTTTGCTCGAAGTAAATGCTGATGAACCTAGCAGCTTGAACTACGACGTCTTGCTCCATATTGCATCCATGATGGACCTCGGAACCCTCCAACAGTGGCGTGCTACCTGTCGCGCCGCCGATGAAAGTGGCCGGGGATTCCTCCTAGGTCGCTACAAGCGCGCCATGGCACGATACGTCCAGGACATCGAAGGGCTCCGTGCCGTGCTTCGCATCACCCGGTCTGTGCTTTCGGGCTCGACAGTTCTCCACATCCTCGACATCCAAGGTTCCGACGCATGGGCACCCCAGGACCTCGACGTATACTCGCCTATCGATACCGTGCGGCGCATGGTCCACTATCTCATCACCGCCGAAGGCTATCGGCTGCATCAAATACACGACTCAACCTATCAAGCCGACGGAGCTGGGTTGAGGCAGGTCTACAGCCTTGTCAAAGGTTCCTGCAAGATCGACGTCATCCAAAGTACCACCTTGTCGGCCTTGCACCCCATCCCATTCTTCTGGGGCTCCCACCTCATGAGCTACATTGGCGCGGACACCTTCTGCATGCCCTATCCTACTCTCACTTTGCAAGGTAGAGGCTTGATGAACCCCGTAGCGCTCATTGATCACCGCTACGCTCACAAACGTACCCTGGATGTCATGGCAAAGTATCGGACGCGCGGGTATGACTTTCGTCTATATGCGCTCGCGTGGGAGGAGGATGCAGCCGCGGAGTGTGAGGGCGGAGAAGGCTGTCCGCGCAAGATCCGCTTCTTTGGCGACAGGGACTGCCTCACCGGGACGTTCCTGCTATGGTGCGAGCCCAGACGATTCCCTCACGCCTTGCCTGAAGGCGCGCGCGGTGTCCGTTGGTGGAGAGGTGGGAACGCTTGCGGCGGCACTTGTGTTCATCCCCAGCCGAATGCAACTCGAGCGACCCCCACGGTGCAAACGTTTCGCGTAGCTACCATTTCGCGACGCCGGTAAGTCCCCGACCCGCTGATGCGGCATGCGCTAACCGTTGTTTGTTCACTTTGACGACGATGTCTTCTTCCTCAGCTGAGATGTATGACATCACGCTGTTCGTGTATCTCTGTTAAGATTAGACGATGAGATGAGCGCTTGTAATGATGTACGCGACAACGACTCCGCTTCACTATCCCCAACTGACTGCATGGCCCTCGCGCCGAGCTACTGGTGCCACGCAGCGCAATCAGCCTGTGAGAAGTCGACTAAGGACCTTCTCAGTGGTACCCATACAAACATATAAGACCACTCTCTCAACGCCGTAGACCCACAGAGCGGCGTCCCACATGGCAGGGATCAATCAAGTTACCACGAATCTGCAGCTCTTCCGGATTGCAGATTTCATTCCTCCTAGAGCATTGAGGTATCCTATGCGCCCAATATTCGTTGTGATGCTCTCGCTAACATGCACCCCACAGAGCACTCAATAATCTACGCCTTTCCATGGGACTCGGTCCTCCGTACGCGCTTTCCACTCTACCGCGACCCGGAGCCACAGGTGTGCGCTGGGACTTCAGCATCCCTGGACCTGAAGGCGTTCTGAGCATCGGGACCGGTCCATGCCGTATCCTCTTACCCTGCATCATCGACGAGGTCTACCTCCAAGAGAGCGAGCCACACCTCACTGTGCGGCCTTTATACCACAAGGATGCCCTGATGGGGGTCAGTATCCTGGAAGATGAAGAAGACTTCAATCCTGAACTCGATGGAGGTAGGTCTTGGCGATCCCCCCTGCGTTTGTGCTTGGTTATTCACTTGCCTCCGTAGACAGCGAGCAGTCTACAATCCGGGTGCAAGTTCTGCCTAAGGCAAGGGATGACACACAGGAATATCGAAGCAACCCGGTGAGTGAGCTGTAGCCTCCGTCTCCATAGTACTTACCAGCGCAAACAGGACCTGTACATGTTGGACGTGTACGACAGGACACACCTGGAGTTCTACACTCTTGCGCCGCGAATTCCGCCGCTCCTGCTGAAGTGCGGTGACCTTATCCTTGCAACATGTCAGCTGTACCTCATTGCAAACCCCGCGTGTGCTCCTCCCCACTACCAGTTGTTCACATCCGAGGTAGCGCTCGTTCATGCCTGCGAAGACCCGACATTCTGAAATCCTGTTGCTTCGCCATGCCAATTTCCCACCTCTGTACCTAATGCAATGTTTCTGATGAATATGCCACCCTTACCATCAGGCGCGTATAAGTGGTTGCCGCGTGTCGCGGTAGGCTCCCTGTTTGGCTCTTCTGCCGCGTCTGTATCTGTAGGCATGTCTGATCTCGCGCTGGAAGCTCTTCACGTTCTGGACCCTTGGCAAGTACCCAATCCTTCTGTCGGGATCTCTTCAGCGGTGACTAGCCACAGTGTCATCTGCCATACCCTCAGCATCTCGTGTTTTCGCGCAGCGTTATGTTTCTCGTTACAGCTCTGGATTTTTGACCGCAACCCTAGGAGGTGTACATAGGAGCACGGTGATGGGGAGTCCGCGGCGCTGAGCGGGTACGACGCGCACTCTCGTCGAGTCGTGCCGGCCTGAGCAGTAGCTCGCACTCCGGAACGCGTTCCTTCTCGATCACGTAGCATTTTCCCATAGATTCTCGTCGAGTCCTATTCGTTGTTACTCATACACTCCACCCTCGATCATAGGAACTTGCGCGCCGCCGAGCCTTGGCGGCGCGGACGCAACACTTCCGCCTCGTCGCGGATCACGTGACCGCGCCAGAACGCGTCTCGGACGCGTCGCACCAAGCGTCTCGCCGCTTCCTCTACTGTACGCCCGGCGATTTTGCATTCTCTTGTCGCCATTTTCTTCGATCACGACCGGATATCTAGCCCCCGGTAGCTAGCATAAAAACCTGTACTCGGTACTCGTGCAAAACAGCTTGTTTTCCCTCCAAAAGCCCCCGCCTGACTTCGCTCCTCAAGTCTCGCGCCTCGTGCCCCAGCTCACCTCTCGTCGCCCTCGCCGTCGTCTCCGTCGTCTCCGCCGTCGCGCTCGTAGCGCATTTTGTATTGTACGCTGTCGCTTCCTGTAGTCTCACTGAGTCTCTCGCACGTCGCGTGAGTTCAGTTCGCCAGGTCTATTCTTGTTCTATCTACTACACCACTATCTATCATCCTCCTCTGTGCTCCCCGATGACTCCTCGCCACATCGTCCACACTCCGACCCAAGAGTCTGCATATCTATCAACGGGACGTCTCGGCGTTGATGAACTCATAGTTAATGAACACGGAAGATACTACACCATCTAGTATAGTACAGAGCGACGCGCAAGAGCTATAGTCGAGGGACCATCACTACTCCGATTCTACTGTTGTCACTCCCTCACGCGGCGTGGGTCGTCCATGGATTAGAGACAAACTCTAGGGAGCTGCCAAAAGACCGAATGACTGATGAGCTTCCGGCTCTATTCCCTGGGGTAAGCTTACGCACCTATAGATTGATCGCGACCCCACTCTCAGAGCAGCACCCGGAGGGGCCACGCCGTACGAAGCTGGCAAGACCTCAAACTCATTGCAATGGAGAGGTAACGGCGGTCGAGATTTGAACGGTGCTGCAGGGAGGGAGTGAGACGATCATCTAACAGTAAGCAGAGAGGGTGAGCATTACCGGGGCGCCGCAATGGCAGTATCCACGAAATCTTGTCGCTCACGGAACGCCTCCAAGTGTGCAGCTCGTCAGCGAATGTGATGCCAGATTCTGCACTGATCACATCCAAGCGGCGAGCTCGGTAGCCGCTGAGCATCTCGGCGTGGTGCTCATGGTTGGGGGGAGGACTCTGGCAGAGCAGCGTTGTGTAACGCACAAAGGTCGACTGCGGGAAGAGGGAGATTGCGTATTTTCCCGTGAGGTAGTTTAGATACGCAGCTAGGAACATGTTGCTTGAGTAGTTGTCACGCCGTACGAGGCTTTGGGTACTTACTGGAGTGAAAGTGGTTGATCAAGAAGTCTACCGGATTGTCGCGCACCGCGTAGACTCGTATACAAGCTCCATGCAGAAGCGGGCGGAGATAGTAGCCTGTCGGAGGTCGAACAAAAGTGAATGGGCAGAAATTCGACTGTCCTTCCTGCATTGTTGCCGGAGAGTTGAACGGGGTAGGCTCTGAGGAGGTGCTCGCGAAGGCGAGAGCTTCGGTGTCGAACATGGGAGTGTCGCCAGGGAGAGGCATATATGCATACCCAGACCGTTTCAGCCAATTGCCCATACGCAACAGGCCATGGCATGGAACGAAGATCTCCAGGGGCTCGTCTGTGTGATGATCGCGATTGAAGTACCGATAAGCACCCCCGCCCCCCACTACTGCACCGCAGAAGTCCAGTATATGGAGGAAGGAGGACACCTGCGGGAAGTACCGGCCTAGAATCTTCTCTACCTCCCAAGCGCGGGCCATGTACGCCTCCACGGCCAAGTGCATCGATGAACTGACGTAGCAGAGCTTGAAGATCAGGTTGGGCGGCCACCGGTCAAAGAACGCGTCGATTGTCGCGGGTGTACTGGCAAGCAAGAACTCCTCAAACGGCGACAACGAGGACGCTTGCATTTCTCTAACAATCTGCAGCAGACAGTTATACTATGATAAACAGGAGAGACGAACCGCGTACCTCAAGAGTATTGCCCGCCATTTTGAGGGCTGCTAGGCGGCGCGACTCGCAGAGGAGACGCCGAGTGGGGATGGAGAGAAGCCCACTGACTTCGTACTGCCCTCTTTAAGGCGTGCAGCCGCAGGGGGATACATCCGTACCCTGTTGTGAGGCTCCTGCAATACGTTGACGGACTTCTCAAGTGAAGAAGCAGAGGTAGCGGCCAGCCTGAGTGTCTCATCCGAGGTCGCTGATATGTGTCTCCGACGTCATTCTCAAAGAGTCTATGATCTATGCGACCGTTGAAATTTGACGTCATACTATCGGTTGGACGGTGTAAGAGTACTCACATAGCTCCTGCGCCCCTCTGTCCTGAGGTTAAGCTTGCCCGATCACGAGGCTGGGGAGCACACCATACCATCATCGCGTCAAATCTCTGCCCGAGGTCCCGCTAGCTCGACACCGATAATCTGTGCAGCAAAAGTATGTTACAGATATCTACATCATGACGAACCACCAGAAATGCTCAATGCCAAATACCCCGGTTGCGGTCGAACAGCCAGGTCCAGCGACGAAGAGACACGTCTGTCTGCCGGCCCCAAGCCGAACCATAACTGGGACGGTACCAGAGCGTCTTTCCGAGTACCACGAGCTGTAGTTCGTCGTGCCCACGCGCCGCGGCGTGCAGCTGGGGGCCGGCGCTGGCGAGAGCCGTGTCGTAGACGTCTGACTCACTGCCAACATTGACTCCTAGGAAGCGCAACTTGACTGCGCTGACGGGCTGCTCTGCAAGCGCGTCGAGTATCGCCTAAACGAATTCCGCGCGGCGCTGGTCAGCGAGAAGTGCCAAGCATCTGCATCTGGTACTCACCAAATAAAACTTCACGGTGACAGATGCCGGGAGCGAGCATCTGAGGGCCAGGTCCTTCAGCTGCGGGAAGCTGTACAGTACGGCCTTGATCATCGGCGAGAATTCTTCGGGGAGCAGGCGAACATTCAGGGAGAGACGAGACGTCTTGCTTGTGACGGATGCCTGCAACCCTGACAGCAACGAGTCGATTGCCTCAACGCCGGAGAGACGCTCCACCACAACAGAGTTGATCTGGCGGTGTTGCATCATTGCCTGGGCGATCGCAATCTTTGAACAGCGGAGGCTCTTGAGAGCGGGGAGCCCAAGGACCTCGGCTGGCTTCTGCTTGTCATGCATGGCAATGACGGAGGCGAAGGGTTTGCGAATGAGGGATCGGCGCTGGAAGACCTGGACCAGAGTGTTGATGGATGCCGAGGCGATGTCGATGCGCAAATGGCAAAGCTTCCAGGCGAAACGCAGGGCGGAAGCCAGCATGGGAAGCGCCCTGCGATCAACCGCAAGTCCGTACGAGGAATAGCTGAGCGTGATGACATGAGCAATGTAGCAGCGGCTAGCGTGGCGCGTGGCGGCATGGGCGGTGGTCGTGGTGAGCGTGCGAAGAAGTCGGTAGAGGTTCGGGAAGTCATCTTCGTCGTCGCCTGATGGCGCGTGGAAGCAAAATTCTAGCGACCGGTAGAGGATGGGGACGGTGACGTCGTGCAGGGACCAGCAGGAGAGGGCGAGGGCTCGCTGGTCGGCCGTTCTCAGCCTCAATGCGATCTCACCCAGCACGTCCTCGGGTAGCTCCGAAAGTACTCTTGCCCGGTGGCGACAGGAGCACACGGTGGAAGCCATCTGCTGTAAGTGAGCGAGGGATGAAGAATTAATCATGCTCTCGTCCTGAGATGTCAGACGCACCTTTGTTGTGGGATACTCGAGTGATGTAGACAAGTGAAGGCCTGAAAGATAGTTGTGTGTGTTACGAACGAACCTTTTATACCGTCGGACGTGGAACACGGCAAGGTCCAGCGTACGACCCCCGCAACATGCTGAAGGTCACTCTACACAATCCTCTTTGCGCTTTCATTTTCGCAGCAGACGCACACATGACATGGTATCACACTACAGGAGAGCTAGAGTGTCAGCGTACTTACAGGGGAGCGTGGTTCTGAGACGCATCTGACTGCGCATAAGTCGGTGTACACAATGACGTCCACCCGCTGATTCTGGTGGACTGGAGAAGTCGAGTCAATATGCGAGCGAAGAGGGGCGATCTGCTGTGTCGCCAAAGTTCAGAATAATGTGTCGCCTAGCGAGATGGAAGTCTGCTGCTAAGAGAGCGCCCGTCAATGCGTCACGGCAACCCGTCTCTGGAAATAGAAGGTATGCCACCCAGGTCTCGTAGCCTCGAGGCGGCGCTTCGCATGCCCAATGGGGGTCCCTGCTGATTGACGCTCAACGCTCTAGGTACAATTCTTCCGATTCCGACGCTCGCGAGCCGCCATCGACCACCTCGCATCTCTGAGGTTGCCTCTTGGAACAATCCCCTACGTGCACAAGCCTGATAGGGCCAGCTTGCCGCCTGCGCGACCTCGCCATGCAGCTGCCCCACCGGCAGTTCTCGAAAGGCAAAGGATAGCCGCGAACGCCTCCTCCTCGGCTCAGGGTTACTCCACCGAATACAGCACTCTGCTCCGCCCGCATGGCAGACTGTACAATGTACGCGCATCGCTCATCGGTTAGTAGCCTCACGCAGGTACTCTCAAGCGTGTCCGGGCATACAATGGAAGACTTGAGCTTATGCTCCTTTGTGTACGCATTTCTCACTGAGCCAGAGCAAGCGTCCTCACTTCCTGCATCTCCTGCTAGGCCCGGTAGTAGAAAGGACATAAGGTACAGGCTGACTCGCGCAACGATAGATACTGTTCGCCTAAACGTGGGGCTTATGCAAACATTCCGCCCACCATGCACTCCACCCTGCGTGCCATTGGACAGCGCGTAGGAGTGCACAATCCCCGCGTCCCCTTGTAGAGATGCCGCGCCGTCCGTTTCCGTGCGCTTACCAAGGAAATCCCCAGTAGCAGCAAAGTTCTCGCACTCCACCGAGAGTGCTTCTGTTCGCCGCAGCCTCGAGGCGAATCCAAGCGACCAATCATGGGGCTCCTGATAGATGGAACTGCGGGGAGGCGCGTCGGCGCCGCTTCGTTTTGCGCATGGGCAGTGAGTGTGTCATGGTATGTTGCAGGTATGCTTCTGACGCGATCGTCACGCCTCACGCTCCAGACATATCCAGCGCCTCCCTGTTGCGCCCCGGATACCCTCGGCAGCTGCTAAGTACTCAGTCTGGATGGCATCGCGATCTGGGCCGCCTCATCGTGGGACGTCGTACCGTCCCACAGCCCATTTAGGTGGCTGATCCAGGACGGTTGCGCGCGGACTACTGCTCACGTTGGGATGGCAGAGCCAAACAGTCTGCAAGCAGCGGCAGCTACTGCCACTGCGTCAACACTTCATGCGTACGTTCTCATCCCCTCAACCTAGCTACTTCTGCATAACCAATGACTCTACGCTTGCAGGCAAACTCATACGCACTACACTGTACGTGGAGCGCAGTTCACCACCATCTATCCCGACGATCAGAGTTCCGTGTGGGTCACAGTCACCGTGCGAGTTGTCGAAGCTAGAGAAGCTTCACCGTCGGTGACTTCGCACTGTATGTCAGCCTGGTTCTGTCCATCAGTCGCATCTGATCTGACACGGCGCACAGGGGGTATCGGGGTGTATGCACCGGCAAATTATCACTCGCATATGTTCTACTTGACCACCGAAGAATGGACCATTCACTGGGATGAGGTGTGTGATGCTTTTTGGTAGAGATCGACACTCTCATGTGACATGCAACACCGCAGTTCAGGGGCATCCTTACGTTCTACAAGGACGCTCCTGGCTCACCAGCGGTGTATCATTCTCTGATGGTACACGACTCTACAGCGTTTTCTACCCTCACGAATTATTGCGTGAATGCACGCATGTATATGTACACCGGCAGCATGCCGACTTAGTTCCAATCACTATAGTATACTCGACTTCATACCGCAACACGCCGACTCGTGATGTGAAGTACCAATACCAACGGTCACAAAAGCTGGTATGCTCGAACCTACCGCGCTCGATCACGCCGCAGAAGCCACTCTCTCTGAGAATGTCGGGAGCAGTCCCTACATTGCGCAAACCAGCTGTCCGCATCCGGGGATCCGCGGTGGTCTCAGGCGCACAGAAGCACGTTCAAGAAGAATAGAGATCATGTGGGTCGTGATTCCCCACTATACATTGCCACGAAAGTCTGTGGTATCTACTAGGTGTGCTCACATGTCTTCCCCTAGCCAGCCTTCCTCCTGGATACTGTCCTCGTCGGAGCCGCTGTCGTCCTCGAGGAGCTGGTGTTCGAGCCATCTGGAATGTCCGGTTGAGATAGGGTATTCACGTCAGAATTCTGGAGTACGTACTGTTGCACCATCACGTTGACCAAGGATACCTCCGAGCTTGTGATGTGCACAGCACGACTACGATCGTGTATTGCGCGCTTCACGACGACGAGGTTGCCTACCCATTCGACCCCGAACAGGTGCCACAGCGTGATGTTCGACTCCGCTGCAGGATCCTGACGTCCCTCCTGATCCAGTGCAATGACGTCGTACCCATTGCGGAGCCAGTACGACGTTCCGGGGTACTGGTTGATTGCAGAGATCGTCGGTTCTCCACCGAACCATTCATTGGCGTCTAGATCTTCGCTGCTTGCGGGAGCGCCACACGCGGGATCAAAATCTTCTCTCGGGGAGAGCAGCACGATCTGTGGTCGCTTCCGTTGGACACCATATATCAAACAACGGCAGGCAAGACCGATCATGCCCTAGAGAATGCTGAGCGCTCGCCGAAGCACATGGGATACGCGGTGAACGTACTTCGCGGAGAAACCATCTAACCCGCTCGTTGTGCTCCTTCACTCTGAGCATGGGAGTGTCTGCCATGAGCCGCACGAGTATCTCCTTTACGTGACTGACCGCAGCACGAGTTTAGGACAACGATCAGCGCGCCAAGCATAACTAACAGGACGGGCGTCGGCTCACCCTGGCTGCGATTTCTTCTGCAGAAATGTCCTATAGCAGAGGACGTTTGAATGTACATGCACCCCCACCAACGATTCTGCATATATGTGCGGTGAGTGCGAGTGTATACAAGCGAGAGTGGACTCACAGCATGCATATGCGAGCCGGAGACCGGTGTATCGTCATATGAGATACAGCACCGCGTCCCAAGGATCTCGGGCGCGGGTAGTGACGTGTATGATGTCGCCCGGCTGCAGGACAGCACTCAATTGGCGCGTTGACGAGTCGCCTCACCTGCTATGTACGCGATGGCTCATGACGCAGTAGCTTCATGATATCACGGATTGTTCTTGACCGGGATCGCGTCAAGGATCGCGTTGCTGGGTTTTGGAGCCGGAAAATCGGAGATCACGGCATGCGGCGCCTGGAGGCAGTGTGAACGTTAGCGAATGCTTGCCGGGGGAGGGGATGCATACTTCCTGGGAGTGACTTCGGTAAAGCACCCGCAGTGACAGAACTAGTCTCTGCATTACCCCCGTCCCTCTCCTCATCCCCCTTTTGCTCGCACATACCCAGCGATGGTCTGGCAGACCTACTACACCTGCTTGAACGCCGAGTTCTGTCTTGCAGAGACGATAAATGGCATCGGGTCGAAGGAGGACCTCTGGCGGCCTGCAAATGTGTCAGTTACAGCCCCAACAGACACCAGCAGTACGTCTCAAGAGCTTCGCGCAATCGATACTGTCCTCATCTCACGACGGTTGCAGGATGGCTCATGGTCACTCTTCAGCGTGACCGGAAGCCAGTGATCTGGAGGGTAATCAAGGAGGATTGGATGGTCATCTGCGACGAGGTATGATCTGTTTGCGCTCACCAGTCATGCAAGATCTGAGACGCGCGCAGAGGACGTTGACAATGACGATGCAATGTACGGAGCCTGACGGGCTTACCATCAACATGCAGAAGTTGCGCTTCCGCTCGAGGCCGGACTTCTGGTCCTTCCTCGCACATCTCGCGTTCAGTCGCGTACACGCCTACACGGGCCGTTGGGTTGACCCGACCGTAGGGCGCCCCGTTCAAAGTGGCTGAGCAGCCCCGGGGCGATGCTGATGGGTTCCTCGAGCTCCTTTACTTCCCCTGTATCACGTAGTATGACCCAGATATGAGGCGTACCTGTATAAGCAGCTTAGCGTATGTCCTTGCACGTTCGAACAAGCTGTCTGAAGCAACGCGGTACTATGTCCATATAGTGGATGAGTACGTCTATGCTGGCCACCTCTGTGTTCCTCATGCACCCTTGCCGCGTTCTGGTTGTCCTTTCAGAGTGATTTTCTGAGCTCAAGCTAGATGTCGGGGAGTTGCTGCTATGCTCCTGATAGTCCTCGAGCAGCAAGTCGGCCGCCGGCAGAGGGGCAGTAGAGCAGAAGGTCGCAGTCAGTGCGGGGGCCGGCCGAGCCGGAGAACCTGCCGGCACACAGCATCCAGCTGAGCGACGAGCGCCTAGCTCCGCAGAGTTCTTCCTCGTCCCGGGCCCACTGCTAGCATCATCGCCACCTTTCCTCGTACGGCTCCCCGACCTGCCTACGTATCTTACAGCTCTATAGTAGCCTATTCACTAGTCGCCCTGCTCACCCATCCTCCTCTCTCCTTTTCCGCTTGCTCTGTTGAGTAGAGAGTCTCGTACCAAGGTATCATCGCTTCGTACTGGTACGTGACAGGCAACCTTGGAGCAAGCGACCCACCCAGCGGCTCGTCCTGCACCGCGTCCTTGCCTGGCGAAACCGGGCCTCAGCCCGCCTCACGATCTCCTATCTCGCGCCGACGACTACCATCCGAGAGCAAGACCCAGCTCACAGACGAGGTTGGACCACCGCCTGCAGGGACTGTCACAGCGGTGGGAAGCTGTGGGAGAGCAAGCGCCGCCGTCCCCGCACATCCCTGTGCAATCGCCCTACGGTCCGCATGAGTACGCTAGCCACCACGATTCTCGCCTTCAGCTAACATTTACTAATACAGTGTCTGTTAACTGTTCGTAGGCAGGACCAAGGTGATGGACCCCCGCGCCGTGCGGTATACTTATTCCCGCACAGACTACATACCCATGCTAAGAGTTTCGTCGTGAGCGTGCCAACAAGCAGGTTATTCGACACTGAATACCACGTATCGTTCTCTTCCGTCTCCTCTAGCCTCCCTACAACTAATCATGCACGCTGCTAACAGGCCGCACGCTGTTTTGGAGGCAGCAGCGCGAGGTGCACGTCGATATGGGCCTAGACGTCCCTTCTCGACTGTGCACTGACTGCTCTGCTCTCTGTCATGAAGGCTGACCTGGTAGCAGTATCGAGCCTGTCGATGCGCTTGAGCTCGATGCGGATCTCTTCTGAGAGCCGTTCGCATAGCTTTGCAGCAGAAAACGGGCGTAGGATGAGCAGCCCCTTAAGAGAACGGACACGCGACAACATCACGTAGACTCCCTGCAAACCTTTCGCGCTCTCAAGATCGATGATCGCTCGAGTCAGTGATCTGCCCTGGCTCTTGTAATCGGTGTAGGCGTACGCCGGGAGTAGCGGCAGCTGCTGTCGCGATACAGACTTGTCAACGCGCTGACCATTGATGAGCATGCGACATTTGAACCTCGTGTTCTCCGGAAATATCGGAACCACGTCTTCTTCAAGGCCCTCGCATATTTTCCCTGCTCCAGGTACGCGTACATAGACTACGGCAGCGGTCATTGTCGCCTCGGCAGGGTCCCGCAGTACATGCTCGACTGTTCCTTCAGCACCATTCACCAGACCGTTGCCAAATGCTATATTCTCCCTGATCATGACTTTCATTCCAGGAAAGAGAGGTAGTCGGCCCAAGCAATCGTCACTGATCCTTGACGGTAGGTCCCACAATCCAGTCTGCATCTCGCCCGTCACAATTTGACCCTCGACTTTGTCTTTTGCATGATATACACCCACGTCCACGCCTAGTTTCGCAGACTTATGAATAATCAGTCGCGCATTGAGGGCATCCCTCAGAGCCTTTGTACCGACGATGATTGGTGCGTCCTCGAAATCACTCATGCACTCTGGATCGTCTGAAAAGACCTGCTGAAGCACCCGTCGATAGAGGACGTCGACGTCGCTTTTTTCACCACGGAAACTACCCCTGTACCTCCCTTCGCCTGCACGTACACGCCCGAGCAACTCCGCATACTGGGCATCAGAGGATTGCCGCTCATTTTTGGTGAGTTTCACGACAGTTTGGACTTGGCGCCACAGGTACATCCCTTGGAGACTGCTGGTCCCTGTGCAGTCGCGTATTACCTGCAATCCGGGATTATTGATGAGCTTATGATCGAACAGAGACTTCGCGAAGACTGGTTTGAGCTGCCCGAAATCTCCTGTGAATATGACGTTAATTCCTCCAAATGGCAGAGATGCGGCAGCGGTACCCTTATCTCCTTTAGCCTGCTGTAGTCGCCCAGATATCTCCGCTAATATCTTAGGCCCTATCATAGAGATCTCGTCTATTACAAGATATTTGACCGGCCCCCAAAGCCGTCGCAGCTCCTTCAAGGTCGTCTTTGACTTGTTCCGCAACATTGCCAATGCATGAATTGTGTAACCGTTAATATTGCGCGCGGCTGCACCTGTAGGTGCGCTCACAAGAATTTCCCGAGACCTGTCCGCCAATGCAAGGAGGCGTAGAACAGCCCTGATGACGTGAGTCTTCCCTGTTCCACCAACTCCGGCGATATATATGAACAGTTGCTGACCACCTTGCAGGACATGGTCTGCTATGATGCGGAACGCTCTTTCTTGTTCTGGATTCTGATCGAGGTGCATCTCAGCTATCACGAACTCCTTGAGCTGCTCTACTGATAGTCCAGCTCCCGTGGCTCCTTCAGGTGCTGCACCATGATCATTGACGAGTGAGGTACGTGTCTGTAAAAGTGACGAAGAGACTCTGCTACCCCGTTCCTAGGAGTACTCTGGACCGGGCTGTATTGGCTCGGCGTACTCGTAAGGATGGTGGGGATGTGCAGAAAGTCTGCCCCCACCAGGCGCCCAAGTCCCGAACCTTGGGGCACCGTACGCATAGATGTAGATTACAGGTTATCTAATCTATGGGCGCTTAGATGCGCGGAATACGGCCAGAGGCCGAACACCTCCTCGCGCCCTTAGGCGCGGGTTCTTACATTCTCCCCCCTTAGACCCGTTATACAGGTCTGTTCGAGTTATGGAAAGGTGCAACCATAAGCACCGCTACGTCCATTTATATAGCGCACGACGAGCGCTTGATGAGGGAAAAGAAAGTG
>MU278058.1:0-23728 GCA_022385765.1 Trametes cingulata
TAACCCTAACCCTAACCCTAACCCTAACCCTAACCCTAACCCTAACCCTAACCCTAACCCTAACCCTAACCCTAACCCTAACCCTAACCCTAACCTCGCACCGGAACGTTTGTGGAGGAGGGTATTACGCGGACAAGGCCCTATAAATGTACAGGAAACATGCCGCCCATTAGTACCCTGCCGGAGGAAAGCGACCATGGCACTGAGGACTCGCTGCAAGAGCGCCAAGGCAGTGCGGAGACGGACGATCAAGGTGGAGGCAACCCAACGCTTCACCGCACGGAGCGCGACGGTCATCAAAACGACAACGCGCACCCGCGCGCCAACAGGTACGACCTGAACGACGATGCACACGCACACAAAAGGAGGAGTAACCCCGACGATGGCCTCAATGCCTTAGAAGGCGCTCGGAACCCTTCGACGACTGCGCACCAGCGAGGGTCGAAAGGGAAGGGGCGCGCTACAGACCGTTCCCAGCCGGAAACCCGCAAGCGGGACTATGCGCATTCCAGCGCAGGCGGTGATATGGTGGGACGGGACACCGCCAGCACCGCCAAGCGGAGGCGCGACGACCGCGCACAGGGGTTCCCAGTACAGTACCCACCGGCAGCCACTGTTTGCCCCTTTGGGGTAGGTGCTACCTCGCCTCCTGCTACTCATGCCCGCTAAACCGCGTAATCGCGTCCGTAGTGTTCGCAATGTGGGGAATTACAATGCGTGCTGCACGAGGGGTTCTCCAAGTGCGACAGCTGTACGACTGGCCGTCACGAGTGCATCATCTGGGCCTGGGAGGAAGTGTTCCCGTATGCGCAGTGGTACGACGAGGAGGGATATACTCGCGGTGAGCAGCTTTTATGAATGGGCTCCATGACGGAAATGCACTGACTTCGTCTGGCGGGGCAGCGATCCGCCTGGATCCAGAGCTCGTGCGAGACGTCTGCGCAATGTTCAAAGTGCGCGAGGATGACGTGCCAAGCTATGTGCGCATGGCACGAAAGGACGGCACACCCATGACCACCTCCAAGCGTGGCCCGCCGACCAAGGCCAAGCGCAAGGCAAGGCCAGTGCAGCAGGAAGAACCTTCCTACACTCCGATGCACAGGGATTCTGCCACCATCACCCACGCAGACGGCATCGCGGTATGCTCCCAGCCTCCGTCTGTCGTACAGTCACTGATTACACACTACACAACCTCCAGGGCGAGTCTGGTGCTGGTTCACCTACACCAGTAGGTCAGGTCCCTCCGCCGTCTGTTTCGCCGACATCGACGTTGCCCCCGCCCTGCCAGACACCCACAGCGACGTCGCTGCCGATTTCCCGCGCACACATGGACAGCGCTGCAAAGGACGAGGGACACGCAGCACTGCGAGTGAGCCCCAGATTGCTTACGTGTTTCTGCACATCGCTAACTCCAAACGCCTCTGTCGGATTTACATGGAACCTCTGCCAAATCGCCTGCCTTACAGCTTCCCGAGGTCTACGAATCTGCCACTACCCATGCGGCGGCGAGGAATGGCGACATCAGTAATCCTCCTGACAAACTCACAGTGGCGCAAATTCAAGCATTCGCAGGGGAGGAGTCCAGGCGCGTATGGACTTACCTGATGGACTCGTTTGTTCAGACAAGTCTCTGGACCGATGGTTTTACCACCACGTCCGCGCTGGGTCTGGCAGGGGCACGGCCTCTCGATGCGCTGCGCATCACGAATTATCGCCGCATCCAGGAGTTTGCCGCCGCGCGTGCGCGCAGCTACACTGACTTGGTCGAAGATGCTAAACTGCACGAGGAGCGCATTGTTGCGGCCGCAACTGCGGCAGCAGCGAGCGATGCGCAGGAGGGTCCTGGCACAGACCTGCCTGGCGCTACGTCTGAAGGGAGGACTGGGGTAGGCGCACGCGCGAATGTGGGCGCACACCGCCCGTTGTAAGTGCACAGTACAAAATTAATTTCGCTTAGTTTTAGAGTGATGCATACTGTAGTGCGTGATGTGCAGGATCTACGATTGTTGCGATGTGCTGGTACCGTAGCGCTGTGGGCAATTAGCGTGCTATCACAAGTGCACCAGAGACTCCGGAGGAGAAACATCGGCTGTGATTCGTGCGCATAGTTAGGAGGAGTACACCCGGGTGAAAGTACCAAGCCAGCGCACACCACAGATTCAGGTAGCGGGAGCGCAAAAGCTTCCATTATGCGGATGGGATAATTCACTGCGTGAAAGCCACAATTGTTGACACCTGATATTCTGCCGTGTACAAGGAATCGCGCGAGGATATCCTGGCTTACGGATGCGGCGAAGAGCGACAATATATGCTGGAGGGCGGTGTATAAGCAATGAAATCGTACCGCTGTGCGGCGGCCCATTGTACCGCACATCCCACGACTACGGCACCCCGAAACCGGACGTAGCGCACTCATCGACGTCTAGTCGCGCAACAAATCCAGGTACGCTTGTGTCAATCGAAACGCCTCAATTTACGATCTTTGTTGAATTGTAAGTGTTCGATCGTCCTTGAAATTCAGAATAGCAGCCGGGAGATCACCAGCGGAAGCACCGATTTACGGTTTACATTAGGCGCAGGCTGGGCGCCACTTGCAAGCTGCTGCTGGTGGGAACCGTTTAGATGACCATTCCACCACTGGTCTCGACGTTACAGATCGTACAGGGAACTAGCAGATGAGTAAATGCTGGAGTGTATGAGATAATGAGGCGGCCTCTTTACTCATACAGGCTGCATGCCGCTCCAAGCTTGAGTCGTCACCAGCTGCCAGAACAGACTAGCATGCCACTGCGGTCGATCCTGTCGGAGTAATCACGACCGCAGCAACCTAGTTGCTTCAGCGAACTTCTAGCGGACCTGATCGCGCTTCAGCGTCCAATTGCAAGAATGTAGATACTGAGGAAGGACCTACGGAAGGGTCTTGACTCCCGGCTGAACGTACTGTGGTGATCGGCAGGACCTGTGCACACAGTCGATGGTGCGCTCGGAGTCAGACCAACAGGCATGATAGGACTCGTACCACCTGCCCATGAATGCCGGTGTCACGGAGGTGGCCGTCTCAGGTTGACTTGGCGCATTCTGGTAATTGAACGACGGACGTGCGGAGGGCCGCTGGCAAAGGTGCCAGAAGGCTACGCGCGGTTGCGAGAGGTCTCTCGTAGTATATAAGCATAGCGCAAGAGCCAGATACCGTCATCGACTCACCTGCCCGTGTGTCAACCAAGACTCGCACTCATTTGCTCAGCTTGCCGTCGTGCTTCCCTGTTCCGTACACCACCCACCCAACATTACCATGTCCAGCTTTGGTGTATCTTCCAACTCTCAGTCTCCGGCCGCGTCTGTGCCAGTGAACAACTCCGCGTTAGGCAAACAGCCTCACTCGGGGACGGTTCCAGCCTCACACCTCGACCACAACATATCCGCATCTCTTCTCAACCACGGTGGGGCTGGAGTAAATGGTGATTCGCAAGGCATAAATTTCGTGAGCGATCATGATCTAGATGTCAAAGCCGTCTGCTCACCGAGTTTGGCAAGTCACGCCCAGGTCTTCCGCAAGCCGCCCTCGGGCAGAGCCACAGTGTGCCAGCTGTGCCACTGTTCCCGGGGACGAAGAGCATGCAGGGACCATTGAATCTCCCTATGCTGATGTCCGTACTCGGAAGTCTGGCTGCTGGGAGTGGCCATATTCCTTCACTCAGTCACCTAGGCCTGAATATACCACCGGAAGGTCAGTGGACTGCCACCTCTACCACTACTCTGGAGGTCGAACGACATGGACTTACTACTCGCCATCTGTAGTGCTCGCCGCCATAATCAACACTTCGGACAATGGTGTCCACTCCCAGGAGCCTGAGGCTACTACAAGTGGCCACTGGAGCTCGGATCCTGGGCTTGGTACCACTGGCGCCCTCGCTCTGCCAGGTCCTGCAGTGGCAACAAGTGGTTACTACGGCACAAGCAATGACAACTGTGAGTACACGCTGGCATATCTCTGAAGTAGGAAGATGAAGCTAACATACGGTCTGTTGTTGCGTCATTATCAGATGCTAGACAGGCTGCTCCTCGAGGACCAGGCTCATCTGGTGTCCCGATGATGTCTTCGGTCATTGTGGATGAGAAAATCGACCCTCGTCTTCGCTCTCAGCCTCTAGTTTAACCTGAGGGCAGTGGCCTCTCCTTTCAAGGTGGCTCGGGCCTGGCGAGCAACACTGCGGTCACCTCCAGTGAGTTGCTCGACTTGTCTGAGCATCAGGGAGACGGCGCCGCGGAAGTCATGGCACTGTCGGAAGCTGCATCCACCGAAATCAAGCAGCTCATACGGCAGGAAGCGTACGCTGTTTTCAAGGTGGAAGTTGCGAAGCACAGGAAACAAGACGAGCGGAAGGGTGGACGGCAGAAGCGCAAAGCCCGTAAGATTCCCAAGGAGCTCACAGTCAGCACATCTCTCTTCGAGATACCGCGTATGCATGGCAACTCACATCTTTGGTCTTCCCAGCGGGCAGTGCGAGAAAACATGCGCAGGTTGTTGGGTGTGCGCTGCAAGAAGGCTGCGGGCCGGGCCGGAAAGAAGCGGGAGATGCATCTTCCCGAGCCTCTTCCCGCCGGCAGCACAGAACTTCGATGTGCTCCCGATGGCACACGCCTGTGGAACCCGGAGTGGTCAGAGGACATCGACGAGGGTGTCAATGCTGAGTACATCGATGCAGTGAAGAGTCTCACCGCTGCCAATGGTGGTAAGTACACACTGCCAGGCCTTCTCACACTGAGCCGCTCACCATCTGATCTCGTGTATGGTTGTAGTTGCCGCCCATAAGTTGCCTGCCAATCTTGTCAACAACAAAGACATGATCATTGAGGCTGCGCAGACTTACTTTCGGTCTATGCGCTGCTGCTACCAGGCTGTTGCGGATGCAGACAGTTTGGCGAAGCACGAGAGGAAGCGAGAGAACGACAAGCATTATGGGCACCGCCATCGAGTGAGTGCAGTACTGGATCTCGATTGCGTGCCGCTGCTTACCTTGTTCCAGAAGGCAGACAGTTGCTTCCAAGGCATCGAGGCAGTTGAGAAGGTTTTTGGCAAGCAGAACACTGTGGGGCTTGAAGCACTTGTCAACACACCTTGGCAAAGCTCTGAAGACAGCTCTGAAGGTGCAGCTGATCCCGAGGTCCGGGAGGCCGCTCAGGCCGCTCAGGGTGTAGGCGCGAGAGCTCTCAAAGTGTGCGCTCTGACGTGGCGATCACGCAAGGTAAGCAGGTTTTGCCGGGATCCAAAGTAGCTCACCATGCTGAACGGTCATTGTTACGACTCGCTGTTAGCTTCTTATCTTGCACATCACCCTTGCGGTGTTCGCGCGCTTTGAGCGTGAGTTTGAAGACTCTGCTGAGAGCGTGGCCTCCGAACCTGGATCAGGAAATGAAGCATCCGATTCAGAGCCCGAGCTATCAGCGGAAGCACGCGAAGAGTACCTAGCAAAGCTCCGGGTCGCCGTGCAGAAGTGGCGCTCAATCTATGTCAACGAGACCCAGCGTTACGAATGCTTCCGAGGCCCTACGCAGAACCATCAGACTGGCCTTCCGCACAAGGACAAGTCGGGGACACAAATCTACAAGGAGTGCATCAGCTGCAGGTGGGCTAGAGCTAATCCGGAGCACTCACAATACTATGCGCGCATGCCGTCTTGCCCCGACTTTACCATCTTTGCCCTTGATATTCCAGAGGACTTGATCCCCGCTGATGATCTGCAGTGGTTAGCTAATCTCACACTTTCTGATGACGAGGCGGAAGAGGATGCGTAGATGTGTACATTACGACGTCATTACTCATCACCTGAATCACAGAATGGGTGCAGTAGTGCTTTGAGTATTGTTGTAGTACGTTCATTTCGAATGCTGATACCGGTACATGCACACCCTGTCACCTGCTCTAGGTGATACCTACGACATGGGAGGAGCGACAGCCTGCTATCCACTCTCAGCATG
Organism: Trametes cingulata; assembly: GCA_022385765.1. Classification (NCBI taxonomy): domain Eukaryota; kingdom Fungi; phylum Basidiomycota; class Agaricomycetes; order Polyporales; family Polyporaceae; genus Trametes; species Trametes cingulata. Next base: position 5,980 of record MU278058.1, read on the forward strand.
TGTGTAGAACCTTTCCGTAACGAATTCAGGACGTACATTCAATTCACAGCTGATGGGCATGGTGATCCAGCACGGCCGTGCAGATATGTCGACTGAATGACATGCGACCGGAGATAAGATGTCAGTGAGCGCTGCGATTGGACTCGGTGCTGGCTCAGATGCTGGTTCCAGGTATGAGTTTGCAGCCCAGAGCTGAAGTTGGAAGGTCTCCTGACTACAGTAAATGAATACTCAGCTGCTTCGGTACGCTGCGAGAGCACAGAAAGATGCGGCTTTCGCACCTTGCTTCCCAGGGTGTGCCCGCAAACGTTACTCCTGCAGCAGGGCAAAGCCACTGCACGTATGCGAACAATTCTTGAGGGAGAGCTGCAGCGCTGTACAGGAGGATGTGCCGAATGTTCCTGACCCATGTTGAGCCAGCCTCAGAGACCCGGACAAGAGCGAGAGAGTTGGTGGAGGCAATAGCACGTGCTGCAGCATGGTAGCGATGGCCAGAGACGACTGCGTAGTCGTAAGATGTCGCAAGGTTCAGTAGCAGCTCGCTATCTGGATTGATGGGAACTGCAACATCAGAGTGGAATGACCGCAGTGGGAACCGCGCATTCAGGTACGTGAGCAACACAAAGTAGACATCTTCGTCCATCTCCTCGGTCGCCGAACGGGGACTGAGCGCAAGGGCAGTGTTATCTGGATAGAAATACACACATCAGACATTGTACTTTCAGTGATCGACACACATGCCCTACCGTCACTGTGCATGTCATCAAGCTCCTTGGCGAGTTGTTGTAGAGCTCCTCGATTGTCTGATGTTGCCTCTTGCATGATCCGGCTCGTCAGATGGAAACTGGTTGTCGACGGGCACAGCAGACCTTGGGTCAACTGTTCGAGTACCAGCGATCAGTGCCAGTGTTCAGCGCGTCAGTTTATCAGCATAGGGAAGGGTGTTAACTCACCGTATGATGGAGCGTAGCCATGCGATGGAACTCCCGGAAGAAGGTTGCTTCAATCTCGCCCCCTTCGTGATTATTCGTCCGATAGCTCTTGAGGATCTTGTTGAGGCGCTCGAAGAGGAATGTCCAGAAGCCTCGCAGCGGCCCATAGTCGCGCACGAAATCCGGTGTGTGAGTCGCGTAATGGTGGTTCGGCCGGATGACATCCGGGCCGTAAAGCTTAGTAGTGTTGGAATTGTCAGCCTCATGCTAGCAGCTGCCTTGCCAGCGGGATAATACGAGTGGTGCTGACCTCGATGAGCTCAATGCAGTACTCTCTGATCAGAGCATCCGCCTGCACAAGCTGGGTTTCGTTGATGTGATCATTGAGGAGCAGCTGGAGGGCCTTGCATAGCTTCAGAAAGTTGGAGAGGTCACGAGGGTGAAGCTGACAGCTCAAGGGGGTATCATCCTCGTCATCAGCATCGGCATTGACCCAGTCATCGTCACCGGACCCTGGTAGGGCGCCAGCATCGTCGAGGTCAAGGACAAGTCCCTGTAGAAGTAGCGGCAGCTCATCAGTTCATACTGCAAGGGCACACTCCACTTCGCAGTGACATGCCTTCGCCTTAGCAGATGGGTTCCGCGTCTGGGATGACCGACGAGGGCCTGAGGACTTATACAGCACAGTTAGCAATCATCTATGAGGGTTACAAACGTATTCCGCATACATCGGCGCTTTCAGGGACGCCCTGCGAGAGAGCCGGCTTCGGTTTAGACTTGCCCTTCGATCTCCTTGTCACCCGGCTACGTTTCGCACGCTGTTGTGCCTTGCGTGCTTCTGCGACACCCCGAATCCAATCCAGCCGCTTCTGAAGGAAATCTGTGGGTAACTGTTCCTCTTCGATGCCATCCCATAGCTCAGTAAGCTGTGAACAAATGATGGGCTTGTCAGCATTTTCAGTGTATGCCAGCGACCTAGAGGACCTACCGCAAGCGGCCCAACCACCACAGCGAGGATTGACCACTGATCCGCAGTGAGAGAACCACCTGCCGGCTCGCCCATGAGCCGCGGTAGCCGTCCCAGCTTTGCAGGGAGGTCGAGCTGGATCAACCGTACTTCAGTATCACCGAAAACTCGCAAACCGGCTGCAGGGAACGTATCACGCACGTTAGCCAGAATGTCGTGAAGGCGTCGTATCTCATGGTTTTTGCGGAATATCTTGAGCTGGATCCAGATATGATAGAAGTGCGTCTTCACAAAGCCTAGAGCATTCAGGACTGTTAGCACGAAAGAATGTAGAAGACAGGATGGATAGCTCAGCCAGTGACTCGCCGAGAAAGAGATTATGCATTGGATCAACAACGATCATGCAACACAGATCGAAGTATGGTAGCCGTCCCAACTCCGACCATCTAGTCCCATAGGCCTTGGCGTACTCTTCCCGTGCATGTCTCGTAGCACAGTTCTGGTACTCCCGCATCATGCGACGATGGTGGTCATCCGTGCGCGGGGGACAGCCTGTCGTGTCACGGTGTCATAATCAGGCAGACAGTGGCAGCCGCGTGCTGAACAAACTTACCGCCATGAGTGAACGCGGCGAGCGTCGCTTTTATACCTTGTGTGATCCAGTCGCGCGTGCAGAAGAACGTGTGAGCATGTGAGCCGAACCCACCCATCTTGTGCGCCGCTGGTTTGTCACAGAACACCCCCACAAGGATGACTCGTACTCGGTGGCCATTGGGATGAGTGTGTGTCAGAATAATCACACCGTCGCGCCAAAGTCGGAGCAACCCGCTGACGATGATCTGCAGGTACTTCTGGGTTTGATCGGGATCGGTTTCCTTTGGGCCCGGAATAATCATGGTTAGAAGGAGGTTGCTCGCTCAATATCTGGTAGTCGCACAATGATGTTGGCTTGGCAGAGAGCAGACAATTTGGAGGAAGACATACTGTAAGAATGGTGGAAGGTTCACTATGTTGAAAGACATGGGACAGGATGTGTACGACGGCAAGATCAGACTGCGAAGGTACGAAAACCTACTCAGAGACCTGTATCAGCATAGGCGCACACGAGATAATATCAGAATGTACTGACCAATCCACGCCTAGTGCGAGTCCAATCGTTATCTCTCCGTCAGGATCTTCTTGGAGGTCATGTCGAAAGAATGGTAGACCATTGATGCCAAGAAGGAACTTGCTGATGGCACCATCGAAGAAGTCACAGAGCCAGCCGGCAAGGCGAGAGCGACGGCGCCAGGAACATAGCGCGTCTTCCATACCAGGCTGCAACAGGAGGTCGACAAGCTGTTCTGTGATCGTCTTGGCAGGCGTGCGCACATAAGGTTTGCGAGACTTCCAAGTCCCACGTTGACGTTGACCCCGTAGAGATGGGTTGGTAGCAGGCTCACTCTTGAAGAGTGTGTGCCCGCAGTCCGTACAGCGCGCATTCAAATCCTCAGCCATGTCCTCAGGGAACGGCTTGCGGCACTGTGGACAGGTAGGGTAGGTCTTGATATGGGGATCCAGTCGCAGAGCAGAGAGGCAGCCAGACAGTGAAGTACGGAGCTCGGGGACCAGGGAGGCTTGCCCTGCCTCCGCGAGGATGTACCCAATTACGGTCAGGACAACGTCACAGAACCTGAAAGGGAGATGGGCAGCTAGGTGCAGCCAGGATGCTAGCAGCATTGCCAAGACGACGGACGGATGGAAGAGTGCAAACGCACTCCGATGCCTGTTTGCGGGCGGCACGGATGATAGGAAAGGGTCTGGGTCGTGGAGGTGGGCCATAGCGTGCGCATCCAGCGGAATAGGACCAGTATGGCTCGCCCCATGCTCCTGGGAATACGGAGGCGGAACTGGGTCGGGCGTATGACCAGCAAGAGATGCATCCGCACTGGTTCCTTCGCTGGCAATGTGCCCGGGGTCGTATTCCATACCAGCATCATAGAGAGTGTCGTCAAAATCCTCCCAATCACCGTCGCAAATTTGCTGGAGATCCTGTACATCTAAGCCGGTGTCAGCAGCTATCCTGACTCAGCTGGCCGGTGCGATTTTGAGACATACCGGAGAGAACAAGTTGCTCAAGGAGGATCACTTCCTCGCCTGGATCTGATTCGCCTGCCGGGTCAGATAGGAACATCGCCGTGCCATCATTTGAGGCCGGCGCAGGGGACCAAAGTGATGATGGTGGAGGCGAGACAGACTCAAGGATCAGACCCGTGGATGGCAGGCTGGCAGCGGAGGAGAGAGGAGCTTGAGCGGCAGAGGAGAGAGGAGCTTGAGGGGCAGAGGAGAGCGGAGCTTGAGTGGCGGATGCCCATTGGAGAGCCTGTGCAGTGACCCTTGTGAGAATAGAAGGCAGCGTCCCGGACACCTCGGCCGCGGTGGTGTCTCCCAACTGAAAGGCACGTTAATTCCCCGCACTGTGGAGTCCCAAGTACGGCGACAACACTTGCCTCTGGACCAGCCTGCTCTGGTTGGACGCCCGCTGCCCTCGCCCACTCATGATGCATATTCGCCGCCTCAGCAGTACTAGTCTCCCTGAGTCTCACATGTCAAGTACTGGAGCTCCGAGTCTCGGGCTGGTCTCCGAACTGGCGACGCTCTTCTGCAGAATAGCTGCACCCGGCCACGGGTTCTGATGCCTTGCCACTGCTATCAGCAACCGCGCTAGCCCTCCGATTGGCCTTCAAAATAGGGAACTTCGTAGAGGCACGCCTGCGCCTTTGAGCATAGTGGCCGTCTCGAGTAGACCGAGGTTGCCAAGCTCCTTTGCAGCGCTTGCAGAAACATTGCACTTCGTGGTTCTGAGTCGTGAGTGCACGACAGCCACTGTTTCAGTCGCACTATTTACAGCTGCAGTGGCCATTAGAGACGTACTGATGGCATGTCGACAACTGCGACGTTCCGGGCCACTCCCTGGGAGGCGGGACTACTTGCAAGTGCAGGCAGACTCGCGCCGCTGGGGAGCTTCCCTAGTACTGCGGATGGGAGACAAGTAACAACCAGAGGCCAGGCAAGGTAACTGAGAGCGGGAGTGGGGGAGCACGAGCCGAGCGCGAGATGTGGGCGGTAGTATATAGGGCATGCGATGTGGATATGTACTGTAGAACGAGGTAGGACAGTACCGACGATGCATATCCTGATGACTATTTCGCAGACAGTTCGCTAAGACACCCTGGCATGCAGTATGCAGAGCTCGCTAATCCGAGGCCAAGGACAAGCTCACTGACAGTTTGATGCTATCTCGAGCATCCGCGGAGACATCACTGGCAGGTATTGCTACAGGACGGGAGAGAGTCACTGTTACGGTGTGATGGTACTATGGTCACGTGTCTCTTTCTTTTTCTTTCCTTTCTAGTATCCCTATCATGCCACGTATACCGTTCTCACGGTTGTTGTACTCTTTCTCGCCACGTCACTGCCACATCACCTCTTTCCCACTCTACCTCATCTGTACTCCCAGCCCGTACTATACTTAGTAGTACTGGACTCTCGCGCTATGTGTCGTCTATGTGGCACTGACATGTCACCTCTATGTCTCCATGTATATTTACCAAGGAGGATCCGCTCGGGATCCTCAGCTCGACCTGGTTATCTATTGCCTACTTCATCAGAACCCTGAACGGCCCTTGATCTACATAGTGCGACTCTGCGACCTCGTCACAAGATAGTGATCGTCGTAGGCATCGTCGTCACAGTCACCATACACTGTACGAACTGGACAGAAGAGATCATATCTAGCATACGAAGCCGAGCGCTCTCGCCGTAGGACATCTTGTCTTACTCGGAGCATACCTCATACAACAGATAGACATGCTTCCCGGCGATGGCGGGCTCGCTCATGCGATGCTCTCGAGGCAAGGGTTGAAGTGCGTCCAAAGCGCGTTTCCGACCCTCCGCTTTGAGTGACGGCGGGAGAGAGCTCCCTTCCGCACAGCCTGAGGTGAAGCATGACAACCCCCATGGTGGGAGAGATGCGGCCTCGGTGGCAACGGTCCAGATGGTCCAAACTGGTAGTTGCTGGTCTGGCAGAGGGGGCTTCAGGAGGCGGTTACTTTGGTGACGTTGCTGGATGCTTGAGACTATCCCATCGCCGCAGGGACCTCCTTGGTCTCAACAGGAGAGCCGATGACGGTGTCGCAACCTGTCGCCTGCAGAAGCCCGAGTCGAGTCGGCAAGATAGATGCGTCAAACAACGGGCCGTGCGTGGTGGCGGCATTACGAACCGCGGCAGCCCGTCTCGTTCAACGTTGCTTAGGAACCGAGTGTTTGGCTTGCTACCGAAGACGTTATCATCGTTCATGGCCTTGCCGCCGCTGGGGTCCTCATTCAAGCTCTTGGACCAGATAGTCGGTAGGTGCTGGTGCTGGCGCCATCACCGAGTCTTTCCATTCGACGAGCTGGGGCCGGCAGGCCATGTCGAGCACTGCACCTGGCACATGATTGAATTCGGTTTGGACGGGGGAGGGTCAGATAGAAATCGGCCAGCCGCGAGTGCACAAGGGCGGCCTGAGCCATATGCACAAGGCACTTGCTCGTCGCCTTGGGTCATCTCGGTGGCAGAGCTTCTCGCTAGCCAGCTCGTCAGAGGAGCCGGCGGCTAGGAACTTCATCCCGTTCAACGTTCAGACGCGGCCGTCCTTGCAGTGATCAACATGGGCGATGGGGGTAGGAAAAAACCTGGTCGGGCACCTGCAGACGCGAGCATAGTGAGTAATGCATCCTTGAATGGCGATCTCGCAATACGCACAGGCAGGAGACATAGCCATGTCGCAGCACCTCCTCAGATAGTCGCCTCTCCTTCTGTTTGCTTCCTGAAGCCACTCCGCTGCCAAGGGCGGCTACCTGCGACAAGCTCGTGGTCGTGCTGCTCCTCCCCGCGTCGGCTCAAGATGTGCCAGCGCCCGTAGGTGCCCCTCCACCTCTTCCCAGTCCTTCGCACCTCGTCGTATTTGCTGCTCTGCAGAGGTGGCTTGAGCATCTCTTTGCAGAGGAAGGAAGCCGCCGATTGTAGAAGCTCTCAGTGCTCTGGGTGCGAAGGTGTAGCGAGTGAAGCGAGTGAAGCGGCGGAGGTGTTGTGAAGACGGTTCTGGCCATAGCTTGACGCTTATTTGTGCTCTGTGGCAGAGATGGCACCAGCGAGGGCCAGACTGACTGGTGATGCAGCACAAGCGGGGGATGGTGACGGAGGGCTTTTGATGGGACGAGCTTGGAGAGACAGCCATCGAGTGGGGCTACAGGAGGTCGACATCCAGGATAGGTGTGAGGTGGTTGGGGAGGATGGGATAGGACGATGCGAGTTCGGGGTGCATGATGGTGCAGGAGCCCAGATCAGACCCGTCACACAAGGAAAGCATCAGGGGGGCGTGGGAGGGGCACCTAGACCTGACACGGACGGCTGGCGGGTCGCTGCAGCCCTTCTCGGGGGGCTCACACCGAGGATCAGAGTAATACATACAGCTGGAGAGTTGGCGACGCTAGGGGGGTGGCAGGAGTGGCACGACACTCACAAGGAGAGCCGAGGAGGCCACGGTGAAGGCGGTTCTCGTGGGCACGAGGTTCTGAGCGCGTAGCACTGGCAGCTTCAGCAGGTTTCATGCGGAGTCCAATGGGTGTAGGGGGCAAGAGGGTCAGAGATGAAGACAGCCGGACTGGAGAGCTAGACAGATACCATACCGCACTGGCAGTTGGGACGACACCGCAGCACGTGCGGGCGGGGATGCCACCGGGAGTCCAAGTCACGTCGCGCGCCGCCCATGGCCTCGGTGAGCGATTGCTGACAGCGGGTGGCTGCGAAACCACCGCTGCGCCCGTATCTGCCAATGCCGCAGGTACTGGTGAGGAGAGGTTGAGAACAAGCGTCGAGGATGGGGGCAGAGTAACTGATCAGCGCTTGGCAGCCCTTGTTTGCGCCACGTCGGAGAGGCCACCTGCCGTGAGAAGAAACGGCAGAGACCGTTGACTCGGCAAGAGTCGCGTTTACATACGTGAAAAGCAGACCATTGACCAATTTTGAGGAGCTGAGTGACCTTGCACGCCATGTAACCTAATGAGATAGGCGTGTACCACTGTGTACCGCTCAACTTGATCGCAAAAGTTCACATTGCCAGTCGGAATGCCCTACACTCGCTCAGGAGCTGATGTTCAGACTACTACGACATGAGAGACACATTCTCGGCTTCTCCTGCACTACAGTCTAACGTGAGAGTAGCGTACGCGCCCACGAGCTCATTCGCCGACCGCCGCGGCCGTGGGCGAACCCTAGGAGTGCCAGGTTGCGGGTGAGGTATAGCCAACCTGTCCCAATGCTCCTGAAGAACAAAAGGATGAACGTGTGTATCCGTTGCCTGGGCGGGCTGATACATACCTTGATATGACGTACATGGTCAAAGACCTTGACCCATTCGTCCAAGGCAGGCACGGCGGCTCCCGGCGTGGTGAGCAAGTCTCGCACGAAGGCGAAGACCCACGAGTATATCCGCACATACTCGACCCGCCAGCCTTTGATCATGCGCAAGCGGATGAGCCATGTGGGAGCCCAATACTGATCTTCATCGCCGACAAAGGTGTCAAGCGTGACGGAGATATGGCGCATGAAAAGGCCGGGCTCAAGCGCGAGGACCAGCTTGTAGGTTGATGGATCCTGGAAGATACCCTCGGTAGCGCCCTGAGGGCGCTCAGCATTGGGAGGTGCAGTGATACGACTGCAGACCGACCTTGTGCTCCTCGACGGAGAGCTTCAGCGCGACGTTCTTGCAGAAGTCGTCGCTCTTCGTCACTTCGAGCCCGAGACTGCTCGCGCCAAAAAGGGCGGATACGAAGCGCTCCGAGGGCATAGTCGGCTGACGGGCTGGCTTGGGCTTTGATTTTGCCATCAAGTCGTGCGGTCGAAGCGGTACAACGCCAGAGGTGCGCCAGACTGTGCACGGGTTAAGTGGGTGGACAATCGAAGAGGAGTCGCGAGGCATGCTGGTAGGCAGGGAGATCAGTGATGGGAGGAGTCAGGAGCATTCCGAAGACAGGGCCAGATTATATATGAAGGATATGCGTTCCAGCGTCGGTCAGAGTAGTACAGATTTGTGGTCAATGCATCATTAGACACCGTAGCTCGCGTGTACAACGCGGCGTCTGTCCGTTGACGCTCGACGGCGTGCAATGGGACGAAGGCCATGCATGCTGTAGGTCAACTGCACGTATCACATACCAACTACGTGCAGTCGCACCGACCTCTCTCGATTCTTGCTACCCAGCGTCGCTTGTAGTGCTACACCGGTGCTATCTGTACTATTAAGCTGTCTATGCGTGCGATCACTCATATGTTCCCGTCGCACAGCCCGGACTATTTAGAGCTTCACGCAGTGATTCCTGGCAGGTCGCATGAGAGACTGGAGGTAAGCAAGGGATACAACGGCTACGAGCTGCGCAACTGATGTCATAATGTTGCTGCCACAGGAATAGAGTGTAGAGAAACGCGGGAATGCCGCGCACCAAGGCAGTATGCTGGTGCGGCACATGGGATGGAATCGGACGGCAGGTTCGGGAGTTGTAAACGACAGTGCGTGGAGTGGCACACTCGCTGACATCGGCGGATTTGCGCGAGGCACGATCAGCCGAAGAGCAGTGGAATAGCACTTGTGTGTGCGCTGCACGCCAGTCCAGTAGCTGAAGAGCCTGAGTACTCCTGTAGAATGCCGTACCAAAAGTGCTAGTAACATCTATGGCTAGTAGTTACAACGACGAGTCAGCGTGCGCTCTATTTCCTCCTCGTCTTCATCATCTGAGAGTGTGCCTAGGGCGCCCTTCGGAGCGCAGCTAGGCTTGTGTGTGGAGGCGGAACACCGCACGCTAGGGAAGTGACCGCGTTCAAGCATCACGTTCGTCCTTTCTTGCCCAAAAATCCGTAGCGTGAGTGAGTACGGGTTCTTGGCCAAGAGAGACCGGACGGTGCGCCACCATTCCTCCAGCTCTGTGGGGCCTTGAGCCTGTCGCTTGTCAGAGAGCATGGTGAAATTGCTATTGTACCACGGCCGTCCTATGATCCCAGCCGATATCCGATATGCGATTCCCATGCGAATGAGATTGACGGGGGTGAGGCACTTTTTCCCTGCCAGAGCGTGATCAGCTGTGCCAGCGACCCGAGTTGAGTATATCGTACCATGCTTCTTGGTCCAGCCTTCCCCGAAGGACTTGGTCTTCACAAGCCGCTTGCGCAGAGGAGACCCAGAGTGCATCCAGCAGAGGAATACAATGGCGGCCTGTGTATAGTACACGCTAACGGAGGTGGCCCCTTTAGCGTTCTTCTCGACCCACGGCAGTGCGCGCACAGCCTGAATGCGGCCAAGGTGGTCCTCGGTAGGAAATGCGGCAAGGTCCGCCTCGAGCGTGCGCACGAACACGTTGCCCGTCTCTGTGGGCCAGCCAATGGCAGGTTGGACCTTGCTGATCAGATATGCAAGGTGTAGCGCGAGGTCGCAGCGCCAGTCGTCCAGCTTGTTATCAAATTGCTTGCGCACCCACACATAGCATTCAATAATGAATGCATCCTTGGTGCTGCCGAGTGCACCGGTGTAGTTCCAAGTGCTGGGTAAGCACCTGCGCACGAAATACTCGTGGTACGACTCCACTATCACATATTCGATGTTCCATGTGCTGGTGGGGTCGTTCTGCCACTCCTTGAATGACGCTTGCGATAACTGGTGCTGCTCCTGCTCTCGGGCGGTGAGACACGGAAGCACGGTGGGCTCACACGGTGCCACACCCAATACCGTCCAGGAGTGGATAGAGGGTTCCGTCGAGCGACCTGCGATCAGGGCGTCTGGAATAAAGCGGATGCGCTCCTCGGTGACGATGTACACGAAGGCGGCTTTCACTTTGTCCATGGTGTCGCGCGCAGTAGCCTCTGTTGACAAAGTATCCCTGGCGAGTGTCCTGGCCTCTGTGATGGCGGTGCAGAGGACGGGCCAGAAGCGTCCCTTGCGCGAGACTGGTGGCCGGACGCTTGCCATGTGGGTAGACACACAAGTATTTTTTAGTCTGTTTATTAATCTACCATTTACTAAAGCCTTTGTGTGATCCAGTGGCCCATGTAGAGTAACCAGTACCACTAGCCACACTCTAATCATCAGTGATTATTGTCTCTTCAAGAATGCCACTACTCTTGTGCAACACATCTGTCCCACCGCGAGTGGTCATGGATGATCCATGCCATTATGTAAGGACTGCACCGTTAGGGTTAGGGTCAAAGGCAAGTAGCTCGCACTTAGCGCTTACGGTACACAATCTTCTACCACCATGTCGCTACTCTAGTGTTGTTCACCACTATAAAACGGGATCTAACGCATTGGCGACACTTGAAGATTCACCACCACCCCCAGCTCCTTACACATTAATCAGGATGATTATCGCCAATGCCCTCACCAGTGTTTATCAGCAATGATTCTGGAAGTGTTAATGAATAGTGATGATTGTCCCAAACATCTTTATACATCCACCATCATCATGAAAGGCTATGATCAGCGTGTTATGTCTGGACTGTACTGTTCATGATCACCGGCAATTATCACAATTTCCTTCAACTCGAGCACGACTACAAGTTGTCCGACCTGGCATCCGACTGCTAGCAGAGATATTCGGTAACCTTCACCGCCCTTTCCCCTTCCCCTTCCATGTAGATGATGAGCGCGTCGCCCGTCCAAGGCTATCTTGCACCTTATTGCGACCTTGCCTGCATTTGGGTCTATGTCAGTATGGCCGATTGTTGCAGTACACGTACTGACGCACATTGAAGCCCTCGAAGTTGTCATATACTGGGTGGCTCGCCGGTGCGCCGATGGTAAGACTATCAGGGAGGGTCAGCAGGGCAGGCAGCAACGGCCCGCAGGATGTTACTCACTTCATCTGCATGATCGACCCGTCTTCCTCACGCATGCCCACCCGGATGTCGATAACCACAGCCTCCACCCCGTCGGGACCGAAGCCAACAAACTGGCTCAGCAATTTCGCCACAAGCCCCAGGAAGCCTTTCCGGTTCCTACGGACCATGCACCAATCATTTAGTACAAGTAGGAGGTACAAGCAAGAAGGCACTCACTCAAAACAGCAGTTGGGGTCGTTCTGCTCTTCGGCATACATGTCTTTGGCCTTCTCCTTCCATTCTCTCTGTTCAGCCTTCGACAGCTTACCAAAGAGCTCCTTCACAACGCGCTGCCACTCCCCAATTGATCCGCTCTGCAAATTCGCCCGCACAATATCGGGATGCTCGCGGGGCCACAGGTGAGCAGCGCTCGTCGCCCGGCCTTTGATCTTCTTCATGAGGCGTTGGATGTTGCGATACTCGTTGGTCGCACCTCTCTCTGCGGCAGCTGCGACGGCCCCCTTGTCCCCCACTGCAGAATGCACTGGATTGCTTTGGTGGGGCCTGCCTCCTGGCACCTGGATTTTGCCCCTGCGCAGTGCCGATCGCTGGTTCCTCAGCCAAGTTATGGCCGCCTTGTTCGTAGTTAGCTCCAGGCTGTCAATCCGAGATGATTGACTGTACTTGTGCTCCGCACATCACCGGCTTTATGCTTGGGGAATGAGTACTTGGTCACAATATGCTCGACCGCTCGTTTGAGGACGGCGTTCTGCTCGGTACGACTGCCTTTGACCCACTCGTAGTACTGGGTAGTGAGATACGCCTGCGCGCGTGCTCTGTCGCCCTTTGACCAGTTGAAACAAGGGGCCTTAGCAGAGGGTGGGGCGCTCCCGTTGTTCTCAGAGGATTGGGGAGCCTTTGGTCGACCCCTTGGGCCCTTCCGCTTCGAGCCAGGGCGATCCTCATCGTCAGAAGAATCTTCCAACCCAGGTGCCGTGTCCTCGCGGTCGAGGAGACTGTCGCCTGCTTCAGCGGACGCGTCGCCTACTGCACCATCATCGTCAGAATCCTCGCTGAGAGACCCCTCGCTCGGTTCCTCATAGGATGACGAGTCATTGGCGGACGACTCCTCTGAGATCGTTGCGTCCGGGAAGAGGGACTTGCAAGCCGTCGTTCTCTTGGCCCTCTGCGAGGTCAATAAGCTCAAAGCGGACCGCTTGGACTTCGACGAGGACGCATGCATAGTCGAGGCACTGGCAGGAGTCATGATTGATACAAGCAAGGAAGGGTCGGCCGAGCTTAGGAACAAAGGAGCATGAGTGATAGAGGGGGGAAGCAAGTGTCCACAGGGTTGAGCCACGCGTCAACGCGAGTCCGATCGTTCTCGTGCCGTTGAAGCCTGAAGCTACTCGTTCTCCTCGTCGACTGGCCGCGTGCGCCGTGAATCGTCGTGAGTGCGCGGGCGTCGGGCCTCACGTGATGAAAAGGCCTCTGAGAGGCTACCCAACGACCGGATCCAGGTGAAACGTGAATTTAGCCCCAGTCATTGCTCATTGTATATTCTGGGGCAAACCTCCAGTCTCAGGTTCCCATGCCATTGAAACACTTGAGATCCATAGCCGCCGTCCTCATGAATCCATACCTGGCCTATCATGCATCAGATGTGATCACTATTAGGAATCATGACAAACTCGTACTAATGCCAACACCATACAATGACTACAGCAAGCGTTCCCTTCCTGCAAGACCGCACACGGATTCAGCCCCTTGGAAAGATCTGTGGCACAATTGGGGCGTGTCCCGAGTGGTGGTAGAATGTCTCAACATAGAACTTCACCATTTCCCGCTCACGTTCAATGATTGTTGGCCCCTTCAGCACAGTGGTGATGGGTACTCCGGTGTGGATTGAGGATGGGCAACCCGGCCACCCGCTGAGGACGCACCGGAAAGCTTCCAGGTACGGTGCACGGCGCTGCAGTACCTGAGCGCACAGACCTCCCTAGCTTTTTCCCGGGAGCTCTTTCACGCTGTACACCGACCTGTCTGGGAAAACAGATGCGAGGAGGTCCTTGCGGAGCTCCTCGGCGTGTTGATGGTTGCGAAGCGGTGCAAGCAACCTATCAAGCGCTAGAAGTTCAACCCCGGACCCAAGCTCACAGATCTCCCAGACAATTTGGGGGCATAGCGACCGATCCAAGGTGACGAGCCTGTGGCCAAACCAGGTGGGTGGCGCAGTGGGTTGGAGATCCAGATGCTCCCTCTGGAATGCCTGACCGAAGATGTGCATGAACTGTTGTGCCCAGGGGGCGTTACGAGTGTCCTCCTTCTGATCTGCCCGGCCAGTGTCGCCATACAAGAAATCCCGCCACCATTGGGGCGAGATCCTTGACAGCACTGCATCCCTGAGGTGTAGCATGTACAACCAGCCCGGTCGTAGTCGCAGCCACATCATGAAATATCTGGTGGCTCGATCATCCGTCTTTGTGCGCACAAACAGTCCAGGATCGGGGATCCAGTAGCCCCACAGCTTCGATGCCGTGTTGACCGCGCGCTGATCTATGTTGCTCATCACGTCGCGCCACACATCGAGTGCTGCGGGCATCCACGGGTGAACGATGTCCACGAACTTGTTGATGCTCCGAACCTGAGGCTTGCGTGCGTTACTCGCTCTGGCATCTGGACTAATGATTAGTCTCCGCATGGCGAAGTAAAGAAGCAGTCACTCACATGGGTGGGTCCTTGCCTGAGCAACAGATCTTGCGACAGCCGAAGCGGTAGTACAACTGGGGCCCGCATCCTCCGCACAATCCCTATGACGCAGAGCGGGACCATGACGCCAATCGTCGATGCTCAAATCCTTGAGAGCCTGCTGATACTCCTGGTGTGATAGAGATGCAGGATATCTGCCTAGGTGGTCCGACAGCAGTAAAGGAGCGTGGGTGATGTTGTGATAGGTATGACCTCCGCGCGCCGTCGCTCGGATATGCTGAGGCCCAACCAGCCCGTGATACAGCACCTCCCCATGGTCAATACCGAGGCGTTGGCAGATGTGGGGCCTCTGGACCTCTGTGATCTTGACAATCACGATATCTTCGAGGATGGATGCATCTTGGCGTATCCACCAGACAGGAATCCTGGCCTCGAACAACGATTGGACAACACCAGGGTCCATAGTGAAGGCACCCATGAACCCAGGGTTGACTGTGGTACCGCGCTCAGCTCAGCTCGTTTGTTCATGCGCAATCTAGCAGGCGGAATGATAGTCCACGAAAGCACAACTCATGAGGCAGTAGCGCTGAGCCTCTTGATCTTGCATCACGGCATCTCGGAAAGTGCAGGGAAAATATTCAAGGCGCTCTCGCGCATGGCGCATTGCAGCTTCAAGCCACAAGAGATGATCATCGACAAAATCCCGACGAGCAGCGACTGCGTCCATGATGACAGCGCACATCTCCTGGATGAGGTCACAGAGACCGCGAAGGCTCTCGTGCCGGAGGAGCCCTGGGCACTTGAGCGCACACCCTTCTACGCACTGAAAGTCGTGTTCCTCCACAGGGGACCACCACAACGAGCTGAGGCGGTGCGTGGGCGGCAGGGGGCGTTGTATTGCGCAGAGGTACTCGTAGCCGTCCGAGTATATTTGGGGCCATTGGATTGGATCCACCAATCCGTACGGGTAGTCCAACCTCAGAATCACCTCCAAAATGCCCATTGGCGGCAGGGGCACAAAGGACATGTTGGGCGAGATGATGACCCACATGTGGTCCGGCGTGTACGCTGCCAATCGAGCGTCCCTCCAAGTGATGGCTAAGGGTGAGGTCAGCGAGCAGTCGCAGCTGGGCCAATGTGGCACGTACTCGTAGCCTCGCCAGTGATCTTCAACAGTGCCATCCTTACGCTCTAATCCAGCGGGTCCGACTATTCGTATTTTGAATGCTTGCTTCCTGACCGCTTGCTGTAGCGGCCCGATACAAATGCGATGCACGTGGCGACTCGGGTGTGTCTTGCTCCTCAAGGACGATGTGGCGGGAATCCTCCAAGGCGACACAGCGTGACCTTGGTCTTGGCTACCAGATAGCTGCAGAGCTCTTCTGGGAAGCTGCACGAATGTGCTGATTGGATGTTCTGCTAGATAAGAACTCAATCAGTCTCCCAATCGGCATGACATCAGTGTGGGGAAGGCGTACGCGGATGGTGGCGCCGGAAGATGCTGATCGCGAGGCTCTGGTCTCGAGAGGTATCACTCCTGTGCCACGTACAAGGAGAGAGGTGGGATAATAGATGGAGGTGACCGCAAATGCTGGTCTATGCGGCAAGGGCATCGCAGCTCTTGTGGAAGTTGACTGTGCGAGCTCAAAGGTTCGAGCACCAATGTTCTAGCGCCCAAGGACTCTTCCGCGTTAGCGCCCATGAGTTAACCGGCAGGATAGCGGCACTGATTCTCCTTATTGTTCCCGCCTTACCTGCGTACCTGCATGCACTTACTACCAAAGTACTCATTACGATTTAATGCAGTATGACATATAGACGTCCACTCTAGAACGGCAGAGCTACTCCAGATTGTAATCACTTTCTAATGTGATGAAATGCAGAGGTGCTACTGCTACCGGCCGAAACAGCGTTGGGAGTCTGCGGGCATGTGCGTTTGCCAGCAGAGGCTCCCAGCGACAATCCTCTTTCGCCTGTGCTCCATGCTTAGGCGCGGACAATGCGGGGGCACCTTTGTACCTTTCGATGCCACAGGTCGCGCGCCTGCATGTACGAAGCTCACAGAAGTCTCACGAGCAAGTTAGAAGCCCGGCCAAATGCCTGCCATGTAATAGCCATCATATTGTACGTTCCTACCTACAAGCAAGCGTGAGTCAACCCTCACCACGTCAGCTTGGCTACTATGTAGTAGCCTCCAATGGCCCTCCGGGGGAATGGGCGCGACGATCGCTAGGCACGCGTGGGGGTGGCGGTGCCTGACCAAGATTAACCTTCGAGGCCATGGCTTCCTGTGCAGGGCGGTATAATTGCGTCAGAGTCGCCAACACTTCGGGGACCAGATATTTTCCCGGAAAGTCCAACCCGGGTAAGTCCGACCGTGCCCAGTGCCTGTGGATGCGCCATGAGTGAGCATCAGTCCATGCACGGGTATAACGCTCAGTGCTCACCAATTTGGCCAATCTCAATATCTACTCACGCCTTGAGCTCACTCCACAAGCTAAGCATTTCTACACCACGCTTCCAGCGCGCCTTGCCCTCCTCCGCTGCTTGGTCAGCTGGAACGCGAGGCTTGGAACTGACCGTACGATGTCCCGCATCCACCCATTGAAACAACCCGCCGGCAGAGTACTGTGTGAACGAGTATCGATGCTCGCCTTCCTGAATTGCCGTGTTGCCGTGGGTAACAATGGCAGACATGATGAGAATAGTGGCTCCGGGTGGGAATTCAATGACCATGCCGAATTGCCACAAGACCAAGTGCCCCGATATGACTGGATTGTAGTTCCCGAATGCTGTGATGGCGCACATACTTCAAGCGACATTGAGATGGTCGTTGTGAGGTACGCACACGCACTCCGGGCCAAGATTGAAGGTCACATTCACGAAAGGGGTGTCCTCGAAGTTGCGGGTCAGGTTGGTGTCCTTGTCAGAGAGTGCCCGCATAGTCTCCTCATAGTAGTTGTGCAGCCGAGGGGCGAAGAGTTGCAATGCTCCTTGAAGAATGATCAGCAAATGGTCATGGTATCAGGGAACTCTGAGAGCTACTTACGGCTGCCAAATGTAGCCAGTCGGACCACTGGCAACTGCTTCAGCAAGGCGTCTATGACGGCCTGATTATGTGGGGTATTGTTAGGACTGTGCAGACTCGGGAACTCCGGAGTACCGGACTCGGAGTCGGAGTACGGACTAGGGAAGTCCGGGGTAACGGAGCGGAGTTGGTCCGGGACGAAGCGGACGAAGTCCGGAGTGGAG